>NW_019168048.1:3636026-3913529 GCF_002303985.1 Durio zibethinus
TGTCGTCCTGCTTTGATTTAGTCTCTGCGTCCTACCGTTTGAGTTTCACTTCCTAGGGCCGGATAGCATTGCCTAAAAAAAAAAAAAAATTTGAATTTCGTTTAAAAAGTGTGGTTAAATTTTTAAATATTTATTATTATTGTCAAAAATTATAATGAATAATTAAAATATTTTTAAAAAATGTATAAAATAATAAAATACTATAAATATAAGATAATATAGTAATTTTATTTTAAAAATATTTTTTATAATAAAAATACTTCTTGAGTAGTTTTTTTTTTTTTGTGTTGTAAAATCGAATTTTTAAATTGAAAAACTATTTTTTTGTTTAATATTGAGTTTAAATCAAAATAAAATTTTAAATATAAAATTACTTCAAATAGTAATGCTAAACTAAACTTTAAATCTTATGGTTAAATACTTAAATCTTTTTAAATTTTGAGATTGAATAGTTCAATTCAAAATTTTAAAATAATAAAATCTTTAAATTTTTAATTAATAATAAACTATAAATAAAAAATAATTAAATTAAAAAATAACTTAAAAATAGACTCAAAACATTATTATGACACAGATTCAAAGTATATAATTAATGTATTATTTGGGGAGAGAAAATCATTAAAATAAAAAAAATAAAATTGAAATATGTTGTATGATTTGTTTAAAGTAGTTAATGTCCATTAAACATTGATAAATACTTTAAGAGTGTTTGAACAAATAAAATGCTTAACCAATAATTTATGAATATGTTTATTTATATTTATTTATTAAATTTAAAAAATAATAAAAGATAATATTTTACAATTCATTAATTAAATAAAATATCACAAATATAATAAAATTAATTTATATTTAATTTATTTGTAAAAATTAATAATTTGTGTATATAATAAATTTTTATTTATTTATATTTATTTATTATATTTAATAAATAATTAAATATAATATTTTATAATTTATTAATTTAATAAGCAAATTATGAACGTAACCATAATATTATTAGTTAACACTTCTAAAACACTTATTTATTATTTTTTAAATTAAAATAATAAATTGGTGGATAATTTATTTAATTTCAATTTATGCTTCGTTTCCTGATTTGGGGGAATCTTATCTTACAGGCCATTCAGATGAAGATTAATAGCCGACTCGTTGGATAAGCCCTTGGGCATGAACGTGTCGTCATCCGGATGGATGAACTTGTTCCCGTTGTTCTCCTTTCTTTTGACAAGTAGTTTAAACTATGCAATTAATTCTATTCAACATGGAGGAAATATCAAATTAAATTTCTAAACGGTTCTTTTAATCAATTCTGATGATGTCAAAATAATTCATTAAAATGACACGATGTTATGCAGTTTTAGAAATATCTTATGTAAAGAAAATAAATAAATTGATTAAAAATAGCTCTAATTGAATAAAAAAGATTTGAATGCTTGATTCTGAAGCGTCCGCCGGTACAGGCTCTTAAGTCTCTTTTGTATCAGTACCAGGGGAGTACGTGATTTGTCTGTATGAAGAAGCTAAAGATTCTTCCGGCTGCCACATTCTTGATCAACTAGCTCTTATATGTACTAGAACATCACAAGCCAATCACTATAATTTTACAGAACACTTCATAAATATGGGAAGGAAATCAACAACAAACGCTTGCTTCTTCCTCCTCACGCTTCTTTGCCTCCACTCCTTGTTTTGTCACAGTACTTCAGCTCCTTCTTTCCCAAAGAAGCCCCCCCCCCCACCAAATCAGGCTACCTCCCAGTCAATCTTGCTACTGATTCTGCTATTTTCTACGCCTTCTATGAAGCTCAAAGCCCCACTTCCCCTCTCTCCAAAACCTCGCTTCTCATTTGGCTCCAAGGTGGCCCCGGTTGCTCCTCCATGATCGGCAACTTCTTTGAGCTTGGACCATGGCGCGCCGTTTCTTCTCACAAGCAAAACGCTAGCCACTTGTCTCATGAGCGCAATCCTGGTCCTTGGAACCGCTTATTTGGTCTTCTTTTTCGTGATAATCCTATTGGAACGGGGTTTAGTATTGCATCAACGCCGCAGGAAATTCCCAGAGACCAAGATTCTGTTGCCAAGCATCTTTTTTCTCCGATTGCAAGTTTTACCTCATTAAACCCATTGTTTAAGTACCGTCCTATTTATATTACTGGTGAGAGTTATGCAGGAAAGTATGTTCCTGCAATTGGGTAGTACATTTTGCATAAAATCCCCAATTGCCAGTGTCACAAAGAGTGAACTTGAAAGGTGTTGCTATAGGTGATGGGTTAACAGACCCGCTCACCCAGGTTGCTACTCATGCCGACAATGCTTATTATTCCGGTTTAGTCAACGAGAAGCAAAAGGGAGAACTAGAGGAAGCACAACGGGAGGCGGTTGAGTTGGTTAAAATAGGGAATTGGAATGAGGCAACAAATGCTAGAACCAAGGCCTTGGATCTGTTGCAAAACATGACAGGTTTGGCCACTTTGTATGACTTCTCACTGAAAGAGCCTTACCCGACAAGTATACCAAACGAATTCCTAAACAAAGCTGAGGTAAAGAAAGCATCAGGAGTGAACGAGTCAATTGCAATCGACGAGTGCAGTGATGTTGTAACGGCTGCATTGCATGAAGATGTGATGAAGAGCGTCAAGTACAAGGTGGAATTCTTGGTGCAGAAGAGCAAGGTGTTGTTCTATCACGGGTTATATGATTTGAGGGATGGTGTGGTGTCAACAGAGGCACGGGTGAAGACAAAGAAATGAATTGAGAAGTTCTTGATGGCTGAAAGAAAAGTTTGGAAAGTAAATGGAGAGCTTGCTGGTTATGTGCAAAAATGGGGAAGCTTGACCAATGTCGTGGTTTTAGGTGCTGGGCATCTTGTGACGCCTGATCAAGATTGAATTCTCAGGCTGTTATTAAGGATTGGGTTCTGGAGAAGGCCACTTGGAGAAGAGCAAAAAGGTTCATAATCAAAATCCCTCCAATACTTACTTTGGTTTTTGTGCTTTGTAGTGACAAGCAGTGCTATGTCTTCTTGTGCTGATCTTATACTACTATTATTGAACCAATTCAAATTAATCAACTATTCAACAGTTAAATGATTTTTGTCAGCACCCATTTACTTAATCTAAAGGCTTGATAAATTAGACCAGGAATTAATAATTGAACTGGAAAGCAAGCACCAGCAGCCCCAGCCACACCGCAAAAACTTTTGAGAAGGAATTCTCAATAAAATTAATTTCAAGATCTAGGATGAACTGATTTATGATATATATTTTTCAAGCAAAATAAGAAAAGCCCTTAAAATTTGCCAAAACCATTTTTACTTATAACCAATTGAAACCCAATTTTTGTTCATAAATTTGAAAAAAGGAAAAAAGGAGAATGAACAGAAATTTTGGAGTAATAGGTATTACATTTTGGAGGCGGGAATGTGGTGAAAAGAATCTGATGGGCACGGGAAAGAAGGGAAATTGGTAAAAAAACTAAAGATCCCATTCTGATGACCAAAGCCCACCAGAAAAAGACCACAAAACCCGTGCTATAATGCCATTGGAAAAAGGTTTGTGTTATGTTTGGGAGTGTTGTAGTCAAAAGAGTTGACATTTTTATTTTTGTTATTTTTATTATAGTATGTTATTCTGTTAGTTTCTGTTATAGAGGCAGTTACAATATTCAATTGTAACATTAAAAGAGGTTGGAAGTGAATGGAAAATCACAAGAAAATTTTCAAGAAATTCTGAAATTCTCTTTTCCTTATTCTCTCAACATTTCTTCCTTCTTTACAGCTTTGTTTTCTGGGTTTTCATTTATAGTCTTGGTAGAAAGCCACATAATTGGTATCAAAGCTTTAAATCCTAGCAATGGCAGACGGCACGACAACAAGATTATAGAAAGAGATGGTACAGCTTCAAAAGGAACTTGAGAAGGTCGATAGCAAATTGCTGGCTGCTGGAGAAACATGAAAAAATGAACTCAGAAATGAGTTCCAGACGGAGTTACAAACGTTGGGATTAGAGATGCGTCAATTGTTTACATAAGTTATGGACAGGATGGAGGGTTCAGCAAAGGGGATTGATATCGAAGACTCCATAGCTACTGCTTCCTCTGAGATGAGGAAGAAAACTAGAGCTAAGGTTGCTAAAGAATCGAAAGGAGTCGAAGCAAGGCAGAAGACACCAACTCAGAGACTACCCACTAAATATCCCAAGCTTGAGTGCCTTATATTCTGTGGGGAGGATTTTAGGGGCTGGTTGCTGAAAATGGAGCAGTTTTTTGAGGCAGACCAAACCAACGAACAGGAGAAGCTATGAGTTGTGATGATGCATTTCGAGGGTAGGGCACTGCAATGGCATCAACGGTTCATGAGGAGCCAAGGAACACTCCAGGAGGTAAAGTTGGACTCATTACATTAAGGAAAGGATTCTAGATTTACTGAAAATGAGTACTTTGATCCAATGGTTGAGTTAGTAGTTTTGAAGCAAACTTATACGGTGGACGCTTATTATGAGGAGTTTGAAGGCCTGTTGAATTTGTTGCCCATCACTGATGAAAACGCCCTTAGTATTTTCTTTATTAATCTAAAACTAGAGATTTCTAAACCTATCTGAATGTTCTGCCCAAAATTCCTTAACCAAGCTTATGGGTTAGCAAGGCAGATGGAATCCTTTATCCATTATGTTCCAAAGAAACCATTCTTACCTTACAAAAACCAACTTATAGCTCTTCCACTGACAAATACAACCTCTGCCTTAACTAAATCCACATTACCACCCCTTTTGCCAAACCCTAAACCTCCAGTCTTTGCATACAACCAACCTATTAAAAATGTAAACCCTCTCAATACTTACAAGCTGACAACCAATAAACCTGAAACTACACTAATTAAAACCAACAATTCCTGAATACCAACCAAGGAAGAAAGGGATGAGAGAAGAAAGAAAGGCCTTTTATGTGGTGTGGAATCAAATATGTGACCGGACACAAGTGCTCACAATCACAATAGTAGCAAATGTTGACTGAGGATGGTGGAAGCTACTCTAATGAGGTAGAAGAATTCTATGACTGTATTGAGACTTTGGATGAACCTAGGACTGTTGAGGAGGAAGAGGACCAGATTAGGCATGTTATTTCCTTGCATGCCTTAGTGGGAGCAGAAAAACACCAGACCATGTGGATACAGGGAAAGGTTAAAAACTAAGCAGTGATTATGCTGGTAGACTCAGGCAGCACGTATAATTTTTTGTGATTATGCTAGTAGACCCAGGCAGCATGTATAATTTTTTAAGTCAGGCAGTGCAAAAGAAGTTGGGGTGCAGTACTTCAGCTGGAGGAATAGCTGTCACAATTGCAAATGGCTCACAACTCGTAGCTAAGGATCTTTGTAGAGGCTTGAGGTGGGAGACGCACAGCTTGGTGCAACACACAGACTTTTTGGTCCTACCTCTAAGAGGATGCGATGCAGTATTAGGGATACAATGGTTGTAATCGTTAGGTCCCATCATGTGGGATTTTGGCAAGCTCACTATGCGGTTTGCTGTGAACAACATGTGGGTGACTATTCGAGGGCTGGGGGCAACTCAAGTACATTTACCAAGTAAGAAGCAGATGGCTAAACTTACAATGTCCCACAAGGTCGGTGGGTTGATGTTGATCACTAGCATTGGGGTGGAATCTAGTCAGACAGGTGCCACACAAAAAATGAAGGGGTCTACTATCCACCATGACTTGAAATATCTATTGAGCCAACACTCAAAGGTTTTGAGTTACCACCTTCTAGACCCTAGGATCATAAGATACCCCTTCTAGATGAATCTTAAGCAGTTAAGATCAGACCCTACAGGTACCTTAGGACCAGAAAAATGAGATAGAAAAAAGGTTGCTGAGATGAAGGCTGGCATTATAAGGGACAGTAATAGCCCATTTGCATCACCGGTTGTGCTGGTTAAAAAGAAAGACGAATCTTAGTGTCTTTGTGTTGATTATAGACAACTCAACAAGATGATGCTAAAAGGCAAGTTACCTATTCTCTTGGTAGAGGAGTTGTTGGACAAATTAGTGAGTGCTTGCTGGTTTTCGAAGCTGGATGTCAGGTCTGGATATCACCAAATCAGAATGGACCCTGCAGACATCCACAAGACAGCATTTAGGACACACCATGGACATTATAAGTTCCTAGTGATGCCCTTTGGGTTAACAAATGCCCCTTCCACCTTTCAAAGTTTAATGAACATTATTTTTCAGCCTTTCCTTAGGAAATTTGTTTTGATTTTTGGGGTTGTCTGGCTATTACCGTCGCTTTATGCAAAGCTATGGTAATATTACAAAACCTCTTACTGATCTCTTGAAGAAGAATGCCTTCTATTGGACAAAAGCAGCCACCATGGCTTTTAAGAAGTTGAAGCAAGCCATAACATCAGCCCCTGTATTGGCTTTACTAGATTTCAACTCCACCTTTGTTGTTGAATCTGATGTTTCCAGTGGTGGCATTAGTGCCATTTTAAGCCAGAAGGGTCGGCCAATATCTTACTTTAGTAAGGCTCTATCCACTAAACAACTCTTACCGTCCATGTATGAAAGGGAGATGTAGGCCATATTGGCAGCTGTTAAAAAGTGGAGTGCTTACTTGATCAGAAAACACACTCTAGCTCAACAACTTTGGGTGTTGAAGGTGATAGAATTTGACTACGAATTGGTTTTCAAACAAGGATCATCCAATAGTGCTGTCGATGCCTTATCCAGAGCTCATGCAACCAGCTTATGTGTTAATTTCTGCTGTCAACACTGAGTTGGTAACAAGGATTCGAGAATCCTGGCTGAAAGATCCAGCTCTTATCCATTTGCTTCATAAGATTAAGAGTGATCCTACTCAATTTCCAAAGTATTCCTGGCAGGCAGGACAATTAGAAAGGAAAGGCAAGTTAATGTTGGGGGTTAATGCAGAACTAAGGAGAAATTTACTGCAGTATTTCCAGGGGTCTGCTGTAGGAGGACATTCGGGGATGGAATCTACAATAAGGAGGTTGGCTAGTGTTGTCTATTGGAAAGGTATGAAATGAGCTGTCATGTAGTTTGTATGGGAATGCTCTACATGTCAATTAAACAAATATGACAATCGTGCTTATCCCGGACTACTACAACCACTACCCATTCCTGACAAGATTTGGTCTGCTGTGTCCAGGACTTTATTGAAGGTTTTCCAAAGTCTGCTGGTAAAGAAGTAATTTTGGTGGTTGTTGATCGCCTCAATAAGTATGCTCATTTCATATTGCTTTCTCATCCTTTTACTGCCATCACAATAGCTCAAGCATATTTGGACACTGTGTACAAACTTCATGGGGTACCAGACTCAATTGTATCAGACAGAGACAAGGCTTTTACTAGCCTGTTTTGGAAGGAGCTATTCAAGTTGCTTGGTGTTGAATTAAAATTGTCTACTGCATACCACCCTCAAACCAACGGCCAAACTGAGGTTGTTAACCGATGTTTGGAAACCTATTTAAGGTGTATGTCAGGGGAGACACCTAAATAATGGGCCAAATGGATTCCTTTGGCTAAATGGTGGTATAATACAAGTTTCCATTCCTCGACCCAGCACACTCTTTATGAAATTGTCTATTGGAAGCCTGCTCCTACGCCTAGGCCACACCTCCATGGTGATTCAAAAGTGGAAGTAGTTGATAGGAGCTTGCAAGCTAGAGAAGCCACTGTTCGACTCTTGAAGTTTCATTTGAATAGGGCTCAGAACAGGATGAAACAAGCAGCTGATAAGCACAAGTCAGATAGACGGCTGGAGATTAATGATTGGGTCTATGTTAAATTTCAACCTTATCAGCAGAAGTCAGTTGCTCATCGATCTTATCCAAAGTTAACTGCTTGTTATTTCGGTCCTTACAAAGTGCTGGAGAAGATTGGAGCTGTAGCTTATAAATTGCAGTTGCCTAGTGAGGCTAAGATTCATCGTGTTTTTCATATCTCGCAATTAAAGAAGCACATTGACCGTTTGACAACATAAGTGCATTTTCCTTTGGCAGATGAGGAAGGTGTCTTAGCCAAAGAACCAGTAGCTGTTCTGGATAGAAAAATGATTAAGAGAAAAGGTTGTGCTATCACAGAAGTTTTGGTGTTGGAGCAATTCTTTTCCTGGAGATGCTGCGTGGGAGATTTTATTTGATTTACAAAAGCGGTTTCCTTCATTCAATCCTTGAGGCCAAAGATTCATTTACAGTCTTGGTAGAAGCCACATCAGTTTGATGTACAGGGCTGATGGAAAGGCAGGGCAGCCTGTAGAGAACCCACAGGTATTTTGAGAGCCACTGATTGAAAATCCTGCTCTCCCCTATTTGCCACTGCCCTTTCTCCCTTTTTACAAAAATATAGAAAATTTTGATGATTGAAGACCTAACCTAATTTCTGCAGATTCTCCTGGTCTTGGCAATGGCACATCGGCTGAATGAAACACTACATCAAAATATTAGATCTATTTATTGAGCAAATGAGGGCAATTGATCACGTGATGCTCACGTGGTGTAAATATCTTAATTTCAATTAATACGAAGAGCAAGACAGGAATGGCGACAGCCAAAACGAATAGAAGTTACTGAACATCTCCAACAGGCAAGTAACCGAACATAAAAATGAGATTCAGACACTGAACGGAAACTTTGTTTGAGTTTCTAAATTCTCAAGTTTCATGCCGTCGTTAATGCCCATGTGCTTTTGCCAAATTGCTTGAGATTGTTTTTTCCCCTTGCCTCGGCAAATTTCCTTGGAGAGTTCTATATCTTCACTAGCTTTTACTCTTAGCCACTCAAGGCATTGACATACGCATCATGCAAAAGAAATCTTGTTGCCTAAAACCCAGGTGCGTCGTAACTGCATAATCTCCGTCCATATTTTATCTTTACGTTTCCGTGTTTGGTTGCCAAGAAACTGCATGCAAACAAACTGCCAAGTTTGGCCTCTCTTGCAATCCAATTCTCACAACTTCAAATTCCTTCCAGAATTTTGAAGAGGGAGACCGAGAACTTGTATTAGAAAACAAAAGGTGTTTTTTTATTTGAAAGAAACCCGTCTTTTAAATCTTATTGTTCTAACACTCATTGTTTTTGTTTTCTTTTTGTACAGTTTGCGGCAGTGGATTCGATTCTCTGGATTCTAACTCAAATTGTGTTTTGCAGGATTATATATGCTCTGATGAGCTAGGCATGTTCTTTTGGCGCAGTAAGTTTGTTTCACAGGGCACAGACTGTCTCAATAGTGCATTCATGTGGCATTGTATGAATCAAATTTATGTTTAGTAATTTTATTTGTCTTTACAGTACCACCATTCTCATTTGTTTTAAATGAATGATTAAAGCAAGCTTTTATTCTATTTAGATTATTGTTGTTTTAATTCTGCTATGAAGTAGTCAGAGTAGAGTTCTAGGATTGAATTGGAATGGGAAGAATGATGCAAGGTAATACATGTCTTTGTGTATGATAAATTTGAGAGGCTATTTAAAGTAAAATATAAGTACAGGTGAAAAGCCAAATAGGATAAATGACTAGGGGAAACACTGCCAAGTTAAGCAAATCCATTTGTTTAGTTGTAGATTGTCTGGTTAAACACATAGGTTGAAAGGTAACTGCTGAGTTCTAATTCTGACTTCTTTTGCTTTGAAAGTGAATTATGTGATTCAAATTTGACCATATTTTCTTAACATGATAATCTTAACTGCTTCCAAGTGTAGTGATCCTAGCTATCATAAATATAGGCTGGTATTTGAAGCTTTAGTGAGACTGGTCAGTGAAGAACAGAGAAATATTGGACTATTCAGTCTTCTTTATTCACTGTGTGAATTGTATTTATAGATCTGGTTGCAATGTGAGATTATATTTTGAACTTAGAAGCTAGGACATAATGGAGTGGTTGAAGTTGACCATAAACAATTGTTTTATGGTTCATTGAAATGATCTCCCTAGCAGCTGCAAAAGGGATGCCAATGAGGCCCTAGAAGATTATCAAAATCTGTTATTATTGTTGGACAATAAAGGAAAATGAGATCATTATAATACTCAATTGGCTGTTTTGTAGGGTACATTAGTTGGTTTCTACAGATGTATTTGAATTTTCTAAGGTTCCTTGCTTGCCTGGTTTCCCTTTAAGTTATTTTTTCCTCTCCGTACAATGGCTTGGTGTAGCAGAAAATTTTTTTTCCTTGTCTTTCTATCTACTGTATCTGCATTTCCTTTCATTTCTTTTCTCAGAAGTTCTGTAAAGCAGTGCAAATTTGGGTATATTTTAAACTTTCTTGAGGTCATCAATACCATGTTTTCCTTAATTTTCAACCTGTTAACAACCATTCGTTTCTGATGGACCAAATTAGAAATTTTGTTTCTCTGCACACACACACACACACACACACAAACTTGTAGCACATTTCATTGCCATAAATTGGTTCTTCTCTTATGCTATTTTCTGCCAATGTCAAGGTGCTTGCCTTTATCTTTCTGAGGCCCCTTTTTTTGCTCTAACTTATTTAATAGCTGTTTTACTTATCCAACCAAGCATGCTAACCAGGTCCTTAGGTGCACTTGTGAAAACTTTGCAAGTTCCATTTATTCCATTATAGAAATTTTATATATGCTTCTTCGCTTTTTTATGGCTTATTTTAGCATCTCATACATCAAATTAGGATAGTGATACTGAACTTTTCTCACATATTTTTTTAAAAATTTCCTCCTCCTCTTTCAGTGTTTTAGCAGGCAAGGTTTGAGAAGTGCTGTAGTCTTTGAAACAGAGCGGATATAGAATGCTTTAGGTAGAAAATGAGGTAATGTACTACATTCAGTTTTCTGGTTGCTTAAAGCACGATTATTGAGAAGGAGTGCTTTACATTGAGTTGCCTTCAATTAATCTCAGGTTTAATAAGTTGTGTGTAATTATTAAATTATTTATTTATAGTTCTCAGAGCAATAAAAGGAGAGGGGCAAGAAAAAGAACTATATATTAACATTCCTTCAACAAAATGCTGATTGTTATGTTGTGCATGAATTTGAGTTTGCCTATCTTGTTCAATGGTTGCAGAATCCAATAAACTGATTTGAACTTTTTTCTTTTGTTACAGATGATGCTAGAGGATTTAGAAGCAGGAGGAACAGTGTATCTTGTATATTCAGTCGAGCAATTACCTCAGCTTCGGGCTGCTTCTGCAGATCTTGAGACCATATCAAATCAGTTTTGGGCTTATAACTCTGGCTTTTTACATGGAAGAATGAAGGGTGATGAAAAGGAAGAAGCATTGAGAAGGTTTAGGTCTGGAGAAACAGATTTTTTGCTTTCCGCTCAGTAATGGAGATTGGTGTTGATGTTCCAGATGCATCTATGGTGGTTGGTATGAATGCTGAGAGATCTGGAATAACTCAGTTACACCAACTTAGACGGCGAGTTGGTCGTGGGGAAAGAAAGTCTATAATTGTATATTAGTAGCATCTACTGCTTGAGAAATCATCAGATTGCTTCCTCTTAGCTAGTGTGGATCTTCTTCTACGAGGACCTGGTTATTTTTGCTTGGCAAAAAACAGTCAGGAACCTTCCTGAATTTCCTATTGCCAGACTGGAAATGGATGGGAATATTTTTCAACAGGCAAATGTTGCTGCATTGGTAAATGTTATCCCTCTTGCCCTTGTTACTTAAATGCTTTCTTTTAAAATTTCTTTTGACTCAGGCATGTCGTCCCATAGCATATAGTTTTCCTTGTTAATAGTTATCCATCACAGGGAATATGTGTCTCCTCATTCCTGATTGAGACTAGTTTTCTCTAAACAATTGTAACATTGCATGTGCAGGGATTTTTCTGCTAGGAGTGGATGTTTAAATAATTATTTCGCACAAACACTGAATGTCATAAAGAAAACACATATAACATGAGACGTTAATCCACAGAAATAATTATGTCACACAAACACCTATAGTGCTGTAGATCTGGTTCACAACTACTGATAATGCCATGTCTTTGTTTCCAAGTCCCAATGGTAGGCTATAAGCTATAACGTACCGCATTAATTTGCCTCTCAGAATGAGTTCCACTGTTAATTCTGGTTTTTAAATCCTGAGTGATTCTCATGACTTGGAGCATTTTCCAGCACTCAAAGCAGAACTTAGCTTGTGACAACCACTTTGTCTTCTGGGTGATTGAGCTAGGGCATGGTCAAGTTGTATCATAATTTAATATTGAACATGGGCTGCGGTTAACTAAAAAGAAAAAAAGGATGAATTACTATTTTACGAGTTCAGAGTAGAGGGGCATGTTAATTACTGCATCTAGCCAGTTTCTAGTGAAAGCTGCATCCAGGAATTCTTCGAAATTGCAGGGCTGTTTCATTGGATCAATTCTTTTGCTTTCAGGTATTCAAGTAGATTGCAAGGTAGTTTTGCATTCGATTGTCAATTTGCCATCCTAGCAAAATTTTAGTTGTTTTGTGCTATGTGGGAGAGCTTGCTTTGTTTCTGGTGTTGAACAGCATAGTGCTAGAGAATGTTAAAAGAAGGGAAAAAAATACTACTTCCTCTGTCCCATTTTCTTTGTTCATCTTTCTTTTTTGAAATATCCCAAAATTATATCATATTTTTTCTTAACATTTAAAACTCTTATTTTGTTATATTTTAAAATTATCTTTTATGTTTTTTTTTTTTTACGTTTTGATAATAAAAATCATAAAATTTTAATTTTATAAAAAAATTTAAAATTTTTTTAAAATTAATAAAAATTAATATATAACAAATATTTTTTTTTATCAGAGGGACTAATACTTTAGTCATGCTTGTTTAAAGGGAAAAAGTAGAGTAGGAAATGGGAAAATTAAGATGACCTGGTCAAATTGTGTAGTTTTTTTTTAATCTCTTCGCTATGTACAAGTGTGATTTTTATTTTATTTTATTTTATATTATATATTCTGCTCATTTTTGTTCCTTCCGGGCCAAGGAAATTGAAAATTTTTACTCTGTGTTTAGAACTGTTAATTAAAAAAGGAGAAAGAAGGATTTCTTTCTTTGACTTTTCTATTGTTCTTAATTTTATTCATTACTTTTTCTCGCTTCCAATCAAACAATATCCATCTTGCAGAAGGCGATAAATCTTTAAACGTTGTGCAGTATTTTATTTAGCTTTTGTTTCATTGTTTTTGAATTGACATCTACCAAACATTGAAACATCTATTCACACTGTTTTTTCTTTTTTGTTTTCTCCAGTTGAAATAAGTATATGTCAATTATTCATTGAAATGACGATTATTATCATTTTATAGTTACATTTGTAACTAATTAAGTATGATATTTATATATAAATTAAATAATTAATTATTAAATCATAATTAAATAATTAATTAATAAATTATAATATAATTAAATAATTAATTTCACACAATAAAATTTAAATCTAGGACTTTAGAGTTTTATGATTTTTTTTTTTTTGCTATTAAGTCAAAGTTTCATTAACAGTAATAATTATTATCTAATACATTACTATCAATTATATTTTAAACTTTACAAACAAAAATAAAAAATTGATATGCTAAAAAATATATATATTTCAATTTTACTCATGAAATTTAATAATTTACCGAAAATGATGTATAAAATAACAAAAAATTCAACAATATCTATCTTTAATTCTTATAATACACGATATCTGGGATTTGGTAGACAAACAATAAACCTTAATTCATGAGCTTTGCGTAGAACAATTATGCTTAATCTAAGCATTATTAGTAAAACACAGACTGTTTTTTTACGGTAATGACAAAATCCTTGTACACGTGTGATTTGCATATTTTTCAGTAGAAGAAAAAAATGAAATTAAAAAAAAAAAGATTATTTGGGGTACTGTGATGAAGGGAGGGTCCCACATGTGTTCCACTGAGATCACAAAACATGGGGATAATGGAGAAGAACCAATGAGGGATCACCGGAGCTGAGGACAAGCAGACAAGTGGGGGCCCACATATGGCTCCCTCCCCAATCATCAAAAAGCGGGGATCCACAAGGGTTTCCGTGTTCCATGCGTGTTGTCTCTAACCTAATCATCATCAACGTCAGCCCCACCCAACACCCAAGCTTTTGCCATATATTCTCTTTCAATTCCTCGCCTCCTCCCATCTCCCATCCGGCCATCCACCCCTTGGAAAGTTGCGTCCGCCCGTTAATGCCATTTTATCGGTAAGATGATATATTATGGTACGATATTTTATAAAAAATATATATTTTAAAATTTTAATAAAAATTATATAAATTTAATAAAATAATAAAATATATTTTTATATTTGATATTTTAACTTAAATTTATAATAATTTTTATATTTTATATTATATTTAAAATAAAGAAAATATGATATAAATATATAAATTAATGAATTTATTTATAACATTTTATTAAAAAACAGAAATATGAAAAAAGATACTAAATGATATCTTGCATGAACCGTGTGCCCAAACCAAATGATTTCTTTGAGAAATTATTTTTTAAGACTTTTTTTTTTTTTTTATAAATTTGAATGGTTACATACATTATTTATAAAGCTTAACTTGTTGTTCCTAATTAATTAAGATAACATTGCAGTGATTACAACTTGCGTTTCCATCTTGAATGTTTCATGTTCGTCTTGGATGAATGATGAAATGAGATTTGTCATAAGGAAATCATTTAAATTTCTTTAATATTGATATATATTGAGTTTCAAGATTCTAATCAGAAAGTTGATTATTAGGCATAGATTGATATTTTTTAAAATATTATATTATGAATAAATATTTTATTTTATTTCAAAATTATTTTTAAATATTTTATAAATAAAAATGTTGTGTAAATGATTGGGAGTTTGACTTGACTTTACAAGTTTAAGTTCAACTCATGGATACTTTTAATTTGTGATTTTATTATTTTTTTATCTTTTGTTGGTTGGTGTATTATTTTATATTTTATAACAAGTTTTTAAGGAAACAATAGTAAAAAATAAGAAGGAAAATTTTAAAAGGTAATGATTGTCATTTAATTTTGAATGATTTTTTATTTTGGTCACTTCATTATAAAATTAACATTTAAGTAATTTGAGTAATTATTTTTTTTATCATCTAACCATTAATCTCTAACTGAATGCTGAGAAGGTGTCACTCGTATGATACTAATAATCACATGGTATGATCATGTCAACAATTAAACACACATGATAAAACTGACCTGATATTATAAAATAAAATAAAAAATCCAAAAACCATTACAATAATTAATATTTTGGAATTTGCATGTATGTCTTCTCTTCATGGGTGATAATATGTGTATTTTATGTTAGAAAAAATAATTAAAAAATTTTTGACATTTAGGCATAAAAAATATTTTTTAAAAAGCAATTATGTTTTTAAAATATATATAAAAAAAAACTCAAAATCTCCAAGTAAAAATAGTTATACTGAAAGATTTATTTATAATAAATGAATAAGCATAAATTTTTATTTAAATAGTTATAACTATTTATTATATGATAATTATTTAAAATATAAATAAAATTAATATAAAAATTAATTTCATTCATCAATAATTAATTTTTTTTTATCTGACGTAAGATATACCGTATTCTAAAACTACCAACATTTTACCCAAAAATGAAAGTAGGTCCCCCGTTTTGATCATAGCAATAATCCAATTCATATGAATCTTTAGGACTACAAATTGTTTTTCATGAAAAAAGGTAACTAAGCTTTCTTTAATTGCTTTCTTAAAATCAAGATCGATGAACTAAAACTGAAAATTAATCTTTTTTACCTCGAGGATTACTCTTCAAAATGAAAATTAGTCTTTTATCTTTTTATTCCGACTGATTTTTGCTTGTTCTCAAAATACCACAGTTGACTATATTTCTACATTCAAACATCTTACCATATGCATTTTGTTGCTTAGGTGAAAGGTAAAACGGCAAGATTTTGCATGAACAGATTTAATTAGTTATCTATTTTTTATCCTTTTTATAGGATCAAGACTAGATTGTAACTCCAAATTTAGATCTGAAATTTTATAAGATTTAAAATATTCCAAAATTAAGTTGGTTTTGTTAATCCATTCTTAGATTTATTAATTATTTAGTACGAGTTTAAATTTATTGAATGATTTACTTTTAGCAATAGATCATAAAACCTGTTATGAAAACCCCATCTACAATCAAAACCTAAATTTGTTAGAGGAGAGATCTTAAGAACTTTTTTGGTGAGATCAGGTGAATGGCTATAGGCATTTCATTCTTTCTATTACCGTCCAAATTTGTCAGTAAAAACCATTGAAGAGTCCACCTCCATTTTTCCTTCTTCATAGAGTTTCTTAGCATGATTTGATTTTTTTAGTACTGAAATCTTTATTTTTTTTTATGGATTTAAGTACTAAATACTAACCCACACTTCCTAAAAAATTTGTGTGTGCTAAAATGGTAACTTCATTTTAGAAAAAAAAAAAAAAAAAAGCTCCAAATGAGTAGTAGTTAGTTCTCTCTTTTTAAAAATAGTTTTGGCAAAAAAAAAAATGATTTTGGGTTTTTTTTTTTAATATGAGAGAGAAAGAGGAAAGGAGGATTAGAAGTGTTCATGGTCGGATCGAGTTGGCTTCGAGTTAGGCACATGCTTGATATTAATAGTTTATATGCTAGTTCAGATTCAATTTAAAATTTCGAGCCTCAATATTTTTTCAAATCGGGGTCAAATTAAAAAAAAAAAATACAACCTACTCATTCAACTTAATTTATATAATAAAAAATTTAAAAAATAAAAAAATGATTAAATTGAGTTTAATGTGATTGTAATTAATTCATATATATAAAAATTAAAAATAAAAATTAAGTTTAATAAAATATATAATTTTTATTCTTAATTTTTATATATATGTGAATTAATTTACATATAATTTATATATATATAAAAAGAGAAATTATCAAATAAACTTACAATAAAATTTTTTAACTCTATAAGTAAGATTAAAATGATAACTCATGCTCCTTATATGTTTAAGAAAATTAATTTAAAATAAAATAGGACATGTGTTATCATCTAAACCTCACTTGTAAAGTTAAAAAACTCCATTGTTAGTTTATCAAATAATTTCTCATATAAAAATAAAAAATTATATATAGGTGAATCTGGGTTGAGTTGAGTTCAAACTTTAAATATTTTATTTAAAGCTAGCCTGAAATTTAAATGGGCATAAAAATTATACCCAAATCAATTTAATAAATTTTAATTTTTTATCTAAACCCTCTCAAAACTCAAATGAATCTTTAGATTTAAGTAGGTAACCCCACCATTGAACAAGTCTAAAGAAAATTAGATAATAAAGAAAAATAATTAAAACATGAATGTGTAAATCAGAAATTCAAAATGCTAACAGTAAAATATTCTAACATAAATTAGGGCCATGTAAATAATGACATGGCATTGATACAACTACCCTAAAAAATCCCTATCAAAGTAGAAAGATTTTGACAAACCCTAACGCTATATTTGAAAAGATATTAATAAAGGAAAGGAAATAAAAGGAAAAGAAAGTTTTTTAAAGGTAAGGAAAGAGTACATGTATCCTTTATTTGGATAGTTAAAATTAATAAATGAAAAGAAATGAAAAGAATTTTAACAATCATTGTTTGGATAAATAGTAAACAAGAAAAAAATAATTCATTATAATATTTTTTTTTTCAATTAAAGAAAAAAATAATTCATTATAATATATTTTTTTCAATTATAACTTTTCTTTATAAAGTAACTTATAATATACAAATATATCTTTATACTACCTAATTTGTATAAATAAATTTTTTTTGAACAAAATTGAACATGTTTAATATAGTAAAATATATTAGTTAGTTAGTGATTTACTCTTAATTTTATGTTTAATTTAACTTTTTAATTTATTCTGACAATAATTTAGCTTATTTTGTTGTTAAGACTTAAAAAATCATAAAATATTTATAAATTGTGATATTATATAAATTATTTTTTTAAAAAAATTATTTTTGTAGAATATGTTAATTATATAATTAAATCTAATGTCATAATAAAAATATGGATATAATAGTCGTTTCATAAAAATAATTTTTTTTAACTTTTTTTTCTTTAACTTTTCTCTCAAATTGAGATATTAAAAAAAAAATCAAAGATTATTAGGCTTTTCACTTTTTTTCTTTTATTAAAAATAAAAATTTATCCAAACAAATGAATGATTTTTTTGTTTTCATTACTTTCTTTTATTTTATTTTCCTTTCCTTTTCCTTTCCTCAATCCAAACATAATGTAACGTAAGAAAGAACTACATTTTACATCTCAAGAATTGAAATGATAAAAAAGTCAACATGAATAAAGTAGTTTAATCAGAAATGAATGTTCCTACAAATGATTAAATGTATGGCTAATTAAGACAAAATTTCTCCGACCCATATTCTTACCACTTTACCTTGTATTGGAATCTATAAATTGAAAATGAAAAACATTAAGATTTTAAGACAAGTTATGTGACATTTATTGGATGAATTTATTGTATAAGAAAAAAAGAAAGTGTAGGTTATAAGTCTAAGGTTTCGTCTTTTTTAGAGCCTTCATTTAAACAAGGCTTGTTTTTCAGGGTGTGGGATTAAAACTAATAATAATGAGTTGGGTGAAAACTGAAGGAAACTACTAGCAATAAGGATACAAAACTTGGGAAGTCTGAGTCAAGGTCCCAACTTCAAATCCAAGTTGCTGATCAGATTTTTGTTGCTACCTAAAACCAACCCCTCGAGTCTGCAATTGACTTAATCCCGATTTTTTATTGGCGGTGGGATATTCGGGTCAAATTTGGCCTCACCAAGGTTGATCCTCATTTCTTTGTAGACCAAATTTTCTTTTAATCTTTATTAGTAAGTCAAATCATAAGATTAATTTTAGTTGATCACTAAAAAATCTATTTACTTGTCTTAATTGAAATGATTAAGACAGCATCCTTCACACCAATAACATACTTTGATTTAATTCAAAAGATTTATATAATTATTTTTAGAGATAATATATGATAAGTTTGAAATTTAATTTTAATATTTATAATTTTTTTATTTCAGATTATAATACTTTTTATAAAAAAAAATCTTAAAAAGAAATCTTCTTGCATATTTTTTTAAAACCAATAATACTAGCATATTAACATGTTTATGTGGACTTTTTGAATAATAATTAATATGTATCATACTTATCAAACAAATTGAAAGTCTTGAGAGAAATGAATAATAATTGTACTATTAAACATGGTCGTCAGATCCCAAAAACAAAAGCAAAAATGGATGCAGACAGGAATAGCATTCTTCCTCCATAAATGTCCCTGCTCCACGTCTCTAAATTATGAGACTTTTCCTTTGCATTGATGTTGAAATAGGGTGTTGCAATTCCACTGTACCCGTCGATTGGTAAAACAGCATTAAATTCTTCGGTATCCCAACCCAACTCAACCCAACCAATCACCAATTTCTCTATCAAAAAGTCAGAAAAGTGAATGACCCAGATGCCCCAAACGCCATGAAAATGCAATGGGGATGAGGTGTAGTATAAAATTCCTCTGCCCTTGGACTTTAAGGGTCATGTCAGCACTCAGCATTAAAGAAGAAAAAAAAAATGACACGCGGCTATTAGTACAGCAGGTGTATGTATGAATGGGAGAAGGGGGTCCTGTGCCCGCCCTGCCCTGCCCTGCCCCAAACCAAAGGTACCCCCCAAACCCAAGCTCCCAATCATTTAATCAACTGACCTTTCAACCGACAATCAGACTCACCATTTATAAACAGAAAACCTGCCGGTTATTCTCCTACACCACGAAGATTTTTCAATCTCTGATACGTGTCTCAGATCAGATGGGTCACACCCTTTGACTTGATGACCACAGTCAAAAACCCTAGCTATTTAGCACTTCTCTCTCAACATCTTCAATTCTTATTTTGCTTCTTTTTTTTCCTTATTAAAATGTATTTATTTATTTGTTATATCTATTTATTACTTTGACCTTTATATCAGAACCCCTCCCGTTTTTTCTCCTTCCTTTCATTTCATTTTCTTCTGTGTCTCTCATTTGTGTCCTTTTGTTTCCATTTTTTATGCATCTTTTTAAAAACTTTACCTTTTTCTCTTCATAAAATCTATCGCTATCTTCCTCTTCTTTCTTCTTCTGCAACTTTCATGGCGGTTTTACCCACCAGCTTGGAGTTGACAATATCTGTTCCTCGCTTCTCTTCTTCATCTTCTATTCCTTCTTCTGGTAAGCACAAGGAAACATCACTTTTCTTCTCTTTCCCTTCACTTTCTTTTCCCACCCTTTTTTTGCTTATTGCTTCTTAATATTGATAAGATATATATCAAGCCTTTTTTTTTCTCTTTTTAAAATCCCATGTTTTATGAAGTTTCAGCTTTTGATCTTCTATGCCCGGATTCCATGCATGGTTCAAAAAGATTGGGTCTTTGTTTTTTCTTTTAATATGATCGTCCTCAAGTTTATATATTGATTGATTTTTCTTTAAATTTGATATATTTCCTTTTCTTTTTTTTTTTTTTGGTGGATGAAAATATTACACTAAAGGTGATCAAGGGGCTTCTACAGTGAGAGATTTGGACATAAACCAAGTACCATCAGGAGGAGCAGAAGATGAATGGATCACAGCAAGCATGGAAGATGAAGAAGAAAGCTGCAATGGAGCCCCTCCTCGCAAAAAACTTCGTCTTACAAAAGAACAGTCTCGTCTTCTTGAAGAAAGTTTCAGACAAAATCATACCCTAAACCCTGTATGTAATTGACAAACTAGTACCCATTTGCTTATTAATTAACTAACACCAAACACCAACATTTCTTTTTTCACATAAAATATCTAATAAATTCATCAGATCATCTCTTTATTTAATGCCTTTTGGAGTTTTGTGTTTGCAGAAGCAGAAAGAAACATTGGCTTTGCAGCTGAAGCTTAGGCCAAGACAGGTTGAAGTTTGGTTTCAGAACCGTAGGGCCAGGTACCACTTGCTCTAACCCATACCATACACATACATAAAAATACGAATAAATATATATTACTTCATTTAAATGAATTCTTTTTTTTTTTTTTTCTGGGTCCTTATTTTTCTGTTGGTGGGTGGGATTAAAAAGTAGCTTAGGGTGGATATCATCAAAATGTTAGACAGAATATCACGAAGTATATAATCTGAATCAGATTCTTCCCGTATATTTTTCGTACACTAATAATGTAAAGTGGAAAGCGAAACAATAGATTTTTTTTTTTCAAAGTTTTAGTTCTTAGGGATATAATCATATTTTATGAAGCTATCATAACTAGTTTCATTTTTAAGGGGTTCTCTTGTCATTTCCCTGACTAAACGGTTGTTTTGGACGTTGATATATCACATCATTCCTAAGTAATAAGTCTATATTTTAGAGTTATTAAGAGCAAGTTAGAACTTAGAACATTGCACTTTAATTCATTTGGATGGATGAAATAATTGATAGTTGGTGAGATTAAAATTAAAATTAATGATGAAAATATATAAAATTTATTTATTTTTATATTACATTAAGTAGTCGGTTGTCATAAATTTCAGTAAATAATTATATCAAAGAATGCTATCCAAGTGCATCTCACGATGCTATTAGCCCAAAAAAATTGAATTCCACAGCATAGTGCCATGGAATCCTGAGACACCCTCAATCTGTTGTTCAGAGCCTTCAAACAACCTTAAGAACACAAGGAACACAACTGAAAGTTCATTATTTTCCTCAAAAGAATTTTATCATTACAGAACTTAGCATGAAACTTAGATGAATATATAATAATTTAGAAAGAGCACTAAAGGGTTAGAGAGATATAGAACACTTTTCAGTATCCTTTTCTTAATATTTCATAGACAAAAACAATCACGATCCATAAACAAAACCTGTAACAGGTAATAGAAAAAACAACACATGGCCGACAAGTAGCTGAAAGGATTTATGAAGAATTAATGATGGTGTTTGATTGCATGAGCGGAAGAGCTTTGTGGGATCAAAATAATAATGGTTTGTCTGAAAATATCAACATTTAACAATGATAGCAGATATCGAGCAGAACATTGCATGTCTGTTTCTGGCCTCGTGTGCTATTCAGATCATCATCTCCCCCTCTAATAAAGTGCTGCTTTGAACCATCATTTTTTGGACTTAGCCATGCATTAATGAATTATTACATACGTGCATATACATTAAATTATTGGATGAAATTCAATAAAAGGGAAAAGAAAACACCCCCACCTCCAAGCTAATTTGTTATTCTAATCATGTTTTTTTTCTTTTATCAATGCATGAGGAACTGAGAACAGATCGCAGAATTATGACTTTAATAAAAATTATTGTTTTTGAGTTTATCGATTATTTGGCTGTATGTAATGGTTAGCATTTAATAAGATAATAAATGTTCTTATATAATAGATATGAATAAAAATCCAAGTTTGAATTTATTACTACTCTACATTCACCAGTTAAAGGAAAAAATGGGCAAATGAATGAAAAGATAATCACAAAATGTTTTTACTTGTTTAAGAGCTTTATGAGTTCGATACTTAAATGCAATATGTGTTCTTAAGTTTTTAAGCAGCTAGCTTGGTTGGTCACGGCACCATGAAAGTGCAAAGACCTTGCACGTCATTGTTATCATATATATATATATATATATATATATATCTGTCAGCATGATATTTCTTTGAGTAATCCTTTGAAATCAACCAATCACTTCAAAAAGGGAAAGATAAAAAAAAGGGAAAATGTTATAAACAAGCCTTTCCTGATCTTGCTGATATTAGTAGCAATATGTTAATGATCACAAACTAAATATATAGGAGCAAGTTGAAGCAGACAGAGATGGAGTGTGCGTACCTGAAGAGATGTTTTGGATCATTGACTGAACAGAACCGGAGGCTTCAGAGGGAGGTGGAGGAGCTTAGGGCCATGAAAGTAGGGCCACCAACCGTGATTTCGCCTCATAGCTGTGAGCGTCTACCAGCATCAACCCTTATAATGTGCCCTCGATGCGAGTGTGTCACCAACACTGCCCATGACAAGGGTCCCACCAAAATGACAGCCGCCACCACCACTGCCGCCCCATTGTCATCTAAAGTTGGGACATCAACCCTGCAATCAAGGCCATCTTCGGCGGCTTGTTAGTCAGGCTTAATGACCCACTTTAAGAAGTTTATAAAAAAAAAAAAAATTATTTAGGGAATGTTCATATTAGTTTACACACAAATTTGTAAGTGATAGATACTACATATTAGTATCTAATCTACATAGGGATTTTACTTGGTTTTGCTTTCTGTTTATTTTATTGATCAATATTTTATTATCGCCTGCCTAAATATTTATTTATTTTCTTTTCAAGTGTGCCATAAGCCCAGAGATACTCTACTCTCAAAATCCAAAAAGCTGTTAGAAAATTCATAACTTTTTCCTGCGATTATTTTGCCTTAAAAAAGGCAAAGAAAACAGGAAAACCAATGGAAGCTAGGAAGCTAGAGGGAAAAAAAAATCAAATTGGTTTGAATTTATGGGAATTAAAAAGTAAAAAGGTGGTTTACTTTAGCAGATACTAATTTGCCGCAAAGTTAGACGATTTTGTGCCGCCTTGAGCTAATTTTCAACAAAGGTTGAGGCTACAGATAAACAATCCTATATAATTAAGTCAAAAATTACTAGCTAAGTGAAATAAATAAAGTCCGGTTAGTGATCACGGGCTCAATTGCGCAGACAGAAACATTCAGCAATTGCCAATGGTATAAAATAACAAAACAAAATGTCAGTTGTCAGGAGATTAAAGGCTCATTTTGGATTACATAGCACCGGATTCTTTTAATCCAATTGCATCATGGGATGCATTTGGATAGCACTCAAGTGATGTAGTTGAGGGTTTCAAGTGCACTGTTCCTCCACTTGAAGGTTCATTGAACATAATCTTATGTAAAATTGAAATAAAATATATTTTTGAATTATGACATTCGACTGTTTTTGTAGGGGTGTTAGACTAATTTTGATAAAGTTTCGAACAGAAGGTCAAAACTCTGAAATCACATAACAAAAAAGAAAGGGAAAATGATAAAAGTAAAGATAGGAGATGTTTCATATACTTATATTTTGACATTCAAATAAAAAATTAGAATGAAAAAAATCGAAAAGAGTGAAAAAACTAAGAATATAAAAAAAATTAAATTTGATTGACAATATCTAAATAAATTTATTTTTAAATGGAAAGTAAGAGATTTGTGAAGTAAAATAATAATATAACCAAATTAACGTGTTATTATACATATCAAGTCGACCTAAAAATTAAAAATACACTTGATTATTTGTTGATAACCTCTAACGAGACAAAAGACCAATTTACTTTCTAGACTCAAAATTATTCTCAACAATTATCATATTTAATCTCACCGTCACCATTAAATTTGCATCACAATACATATTTTTAATACTGATTTTAATTTCATGATTATAATATTTAATCTCTTTACAATTATTTTCAATATCATCCTAATCAATGTCATCCAGATGATCCTAAGAAGAAGCTAAGAAGAGGGTTAGTTGGCATCGCCATAATGAGAAATGACAAAAAGTTGCCGAAGTTTACTTTCAAAATGATTTTGCCAGAAGAAACTAAACAAACCAATGTGCGCATACTTGACAGGCACACATCTGTCGCATTCTTGACTATGCTATTGCATTTGTATGCTAAAAGTAGGATAACCTCTAATACCTAAAGTTTGTATCAGATCAATTACAGTTTCTAACCTTTAAACTTTGTCGGCTAATTGATTTGTGTTAAATTTGGATTTGAATCACACCTTTCCCAAAAGATGATAGGCTTATAACCAGAAACAACTGATGAAATTACAATAAATCTCCTGACAAATGAAAGAAAAATGAAATTTTCACTTATAGTTCAAAATTAATAGCCTAGAGTAAAACATTTTTTTTATTATTATTTTGGAGGATGTAAATGAACAAGTGAAAATTTGGAGGCAATAGAACTTGTAGTACGAGGGTTTTACTTTTACAATGTTTTTTATACAACACTGGAAGTTAAAATGGCAGAACTTGAAGGAGTGGCTGGCTAATGGTTTGGTCTTAAAAATGGGTTAAAAGTTGGTACATAGAGAGATACGTTTATAAGTTGGAGTTGGACCAAAGCCTTCCTTGAAATCCTTGGACCTTTCCTCTCTAATGAAGCCTTAGTAAAATTGGGTTTCACTTCTTAAACAAAAGCCTGTGCATAAACCCAAGGAGACAGACACCCTAAAATCCTGTCTGAGACGAAGACCTTACCCTACAACACAATCTCAAATCTTATTATCGTGGGACATCCTCCCCCTTGATTTTCAAGGCATTGATTTCCCTTTCCCTTCTTTAGGTTTCTTAAAGTAGGAAGCTTGTTTTCAATTGACAAACCATCTGACTAGAAAAAATAACATAAGTATATCCTCTTAAAAAGACAGGAATAATTAGGCAGTGGACTCCCTCTCTCCCAACCGAACAATTAGAGGTAAGAAACCACTCTGACTTGTGCCTCACTGCAATTTGTTTGCTCACGGGCATACCTGCGGTGACACATGCTCAGAAAATTTATCATTAAATTTCCTTCTGTCAAAACCATAAGCTCAACATGTCCCCAACTCCCATCAAACGTGTTCCCGTATAATCTCAATAAAATCCAAAGGGAATGAGATTGTTCAATATTGCAAGCCTTAGCTGTCATTTGGAAATTGGTCCTCCTTTTTGGAGAAACAAAGAGAAAGATGAATCATGACAAATGCAAGTTGTGGGAGTAAGGAAATAGCTGGGCAGGGGTTTTTGTTAGGGGTGGAGTGACACTATCTTAAAAGAAAAGAATGTTCTTTCACATGGCAAGCTTTGGACTTGATAAATCAATCATAATTAAGCCAAGCCCCCACAAGCACAAAACTTCAAACCTATTATTTTCTATACATACAAAATCCTCATTGGTGCTATTGAAGTTTATCAGTCTCATCACATCTTCTTCTGTCATCTGTAATTATTTTTCTAGTTTTGATTAAACCTTATCTTAGGCATGACAATGGCTCGAGATTGAGATCAATGTATCGAGTCAATTATTCGAATCACGTGTCCAACGGCTAATGGTGGTTTAACTGTCCACATAACGATGCATGTAAATATAGTGAGGTTCGGTCCAAGCAATAGGGTTCCTAAGATGACAAGAATCAATCTATGTGATAGATTAATTTATTAGTGTATAATTAAGATATAATTTTTTTATTGTACTAAAAGATTGCGGATTTGATAGGATTCAAATGTATAATATCCTCGTCAGATGATTTAAATAGATAAAAATTTAGAAATTAAGGATAGATTAAGAATTAAACATATATATATATATATAATTTTTCCTGTTAAGATGGAGCCACAGACAAAGGTTGAACTATTCCAATTTAATGTACACCGCAAAAACATGCATTTGTCTGGGAATCCTGAAAATTGGGTCGAACAATTAATCCTCAGTCCAAACAAAAATTGAAAAGGCCCAATGAAAGAAGGATCCGTTCCTTGATTGGTGGGCTGATTGTTTGCAGGTTGCACGTGCATTTGTTGGATGCCAATAAGAGACCAAGTAGAGGTAACTAGAGCCTAAAGAGGTTATTCCTAATCTTACTTGAAATACATATGGGGTGCACCGTGCATGTGACTTTTCTAATAGATTAATAAAGTTTAAAAATTCGGGATTATATATTTGGATCATCATTAGATAAATTATTTCATTCGTGTTTTTAGATTTCACAAGTTATTAAGGCTGATAGATATATTTTGTAGAATATATTTAAAAAAATTATTAAATATACTAATAGTAAAATTTCTTAATTCTACAAATGAGATTATGATAGTGATATATGTTCTTTAAAATATATTTAAAAATAAAAAAATTAATTAAAAAATAAGACATGTGTTATCATTTTAATTTCATTTATGAAATTAAAAAATTTTACTATTAGTGTATCAAATAATTTTTTAAAAAAAAAAATAGTTAAAAAAACATATTTTAACTTTTTAATTTTGCTTGTGGAATTTAAAAATTAGATTAATACTATATCAAATGCCAACTCTTATTATATACTAACAAATTTATCTTGTTTACAGTAAAAAAAATTTTTTTTATCTTATTCATGTCTTAATAAAATATTGAAGTTCTTGATATTTTCCTTGAGAAAATTGTTATGTTTTTTCTAAACGGACCTAATCTTCCTTTTTAGGTCTTATAAATAGATCTAGCAAAGCGTCATCAATACCATTGCATAAAGGGCATACTTTTGACTAGATCTTGCTTATACTGGTTCACGCGTCTGGCGTCTAAAAACCCTACCACATTGTTCGGTAAGCCTCTTTAACAACCATCCCCCACCACCAAGTTGAACTACGGTCCTACATTCTTGTTCTTGATTAAGGTTTTGTGAACCTTTTAGCACCAAACAAAAAAACTGTGCGTGGGATTTCAATATTGGTGTCTTTCTAATTATCCTCCCTAATAAGAAATAAACAAGAAATTAAAGTAAGATTTATATTTGATGTATTATCAATATATTGAAATTATATATTATTAGTAAAACATAAAATGATATTTTATAAAAAAAATTAATTTTAAATATGTTTATAGGATTAAGTGTATTTTCTTTTTAGAATTTAAAATTTTAAAATTAATTTTTTATAATATATCATTATATAATTCACTGACGATATATATACTGATAATATATCAAATATAAATTTTTTAAAATATATATTAATGTTACGTCAATCTAAGATCCAATTAAAATCATTTGATTTAAAGCCTAGGATTTACACTAGGATAGTTGCCCCATTGGACAAAGCTTTATCACAAAGAAAGAAAAATGTAAAGAATGTGGTACATGTGAACAATTTAGGGCATGTGCTTTAGTTGTTGAATTTGGCATTGGCTTTAGGAGTGAACTTTTTCAATCACAAACTCTTATTATAAGGTGTAGAAGGTTATAATTCATTGTCCCCCCATTTGCGGAGAAACAAAAGAAAAGGAATTAGGCATGTGTCTGTCTTATGTCTCTCACGGGTGGGAAGAGGATGAGCCTAATTTTCATGAACACATTGGGAAGGGAAAACTGGGGTTTTGGGGGAGGGGGGCCTCCATCAGCACGCATGGTTTGATGGGTGTATTGGGACGACTAGCACGAGGGTGCATTGGTGGGGGAGAAGCCCAATGGGGTCGACAACCTCACGTCTTTGAATAAAACTTATATGAAATTTATAATGAAATTTTTAAAATAAAAGTTATAAAGTTTTATTTTAAAAATAATCTAATAAAATTTTAAATAAGAAATTCAAATTAATTAACTAATAAATTTTAATATAAAAATTATTAAAATTATTGCTTATAATTTAAATTTGACCAAAACTTATTAAATGATAAAAATCCTATTAACATTTTTACTAAAGATGTCTATCTAAAAATATATATCAAAATTTATTAAAATTTTTTTAAACTTTACATATTTAATTTATTTAATAAAATCTTTTAGTTTATTAATTTTAATTTTAATTTAATTATTTTTAGTAAATATTTTCATGAACTTTACTTATAAAACTTTACGTAATCTTTTTTGGCATCTTTTGACTCCACTCTTCTGCACCTAAACTCAACTTACTATGTACTATGATTATCTACACACACACAAAAAAAAAAAAGGAGATAGCCATGCTAATATAACCTTTTCCTTCTTTTTCCTTTCACATCTCAACCATTTTCTTCCTCTTTTGATTTCGAATCAACTATCAACTACATAAATAACTATTAATTCAAGTTGAACTTTTTTTTATTTGATAAAAAAGAATTCAATTCAACTTTTTAAGTAAGAAATACATGCATCTTTCATGCGCCTCAGAAGCTAAATCGAATAATTTAGATAATTTTAAAATTGAAAACCAAATGTTTCCTTCAAAGATTAAAAAATTGCTGGATCAATAAAATAAGTCACTATGGGCCTCCAGACAAAGTTTAGGCTTTTTCAAGAAGATTAGCAATGGATCGACTACCTATAGGAACCTACCATTGGCGTGAAGTTATTGAGTAGCGCATGAATATTGATATAATCATATAAATTAAATAATGCTTTGTCCTATATATATATATATATATATATTAAAGTCATTTTGTTTTTGTGGTAGCAAACGGATGGAACAGGTGGGAATTCCATGGAGAAGAGATTGCTAGCAGGGATGTTCCCAATGAGAAAGAGAAAGAAGATTTTGGGAGAAAAAATAAGAAAGAAGATAGGGTTATCAGCTGCAAGAGCGAGTTTCTGTATTTTTTTTGAGAGATTTGCATGTGTGTGGTGACCCTCAAAAAGAATGCATTTGCATGCCTATATATTATGATAGAAATTTTGCAGTTGCAGTGTTTTTTATATGCTTTTGGGTCCTTAATTTTATGCATGCCTTTTTCTGATTAACTACACATGCATGGACCCCCATCATTGGATTCAACCCCTTTCCCAATGCTTTCCTTTTGCTTTTCCCTTCCCATGCTTTTCTTTATCACATGATTTCACACTCATTTCTGCCATACCTTCGCCCCTAACCAAGCTTTACAAGCACTGCCTCAAATCCATAGATAGACAATATTATTTGATATAGTTATAAATGATTACAAAACTCTATACTTCAGAGTTGGATATATTGATATTTGAACTTTCAAGTTTCAACCATTGTTGGATTTTAAGGACAATGGCTATTTGATCCAAAAAGATATTACTTTAGACTTCTGTCAGACTTAAATGAAAAAAATTAGGTTTAAACGACTTTTCAGACTTCATTAAGCTTGTTAATCTTCGAACCATTTAAACTTCTAAATTATGAATTTAGATTACAATTTACACAATATTGTCAACAGATGATTATCCACATTGATACTATATATTAACTAGGAAAAACAACTGCCAAGTAAAACACATAATACTTATTTGTACTTATGTGTTGAGACTTGAGACTGTTTGAATATCCTATTTTTGAACAGTAGTGATATGAATTATGAAAGCACTTTGGTAATCATTAACTTATTTGGTTTTTAACATTCTTGAATTTGGTTTATTGTTGATTGTTGACAATTGCTGCTGAGCTGTTGGATAGGTGGCTTTACGTTGAATTCCATCTGCGACAAAGTTTTAACTGTGATCTAGCTATTATGCTAACAACCCTAGTACTTGTAGAATGGAACCCACCTTTTTCTTGAAAGAGAGGTTCATTTAATTTAGATCCTCCTCTATTATTGATCTTTGGGGAATCTTAAAGTTTTTTGCATATAGTCTTAATCATTATATATATATAGATATAGATGCATACACAAATGAAACAACCCTTCTTATTTATTTATTTTTTTTACATATGAAAACATATATATATATTTGCTGTAGAACAATAGAAGGTAATTGGTTTTTTCATACCAAAGACCCTAATATTTGGTGGTTTTAGCCAAATTATTAGGATTTTCAAGTTCTAATCAATAGGGTAATTGGTAGTTTGGGGATTTAAGAAAACTAATCTTCTATAAAAAAAAAAAAAAATTTCTCCCCAAAAAAAAGAATTTCATGGTGGGTAAGCCTCACTGCCAAAAGTTGCAACTTTTATGTGATATGGCAATGTATTCAATCATTCAGGGCCTCCAAAAGGAGACGGATTATTTAGGTATGTGAATGCAATTAATGTTTATAACTCAATAACTTCCATCTTCCTTTATCTATTCCCTTGGATTATCCCAGTCATTATATTAGCTCAAGGGATTTTTCTTTGCTTTATTATCCCTTTTAAGCCTTCGTCTTAGTTTCATTAATCAATATTACATATACTACAACTAAATTTGGTCAAGAACTAGGTTATCTATCCAAAACCGAAAAACATCTAAATTTTGATAGGGTTCGGACAAAAATTTAAAATTCATTAAAAGAGTTTGGACATAATTCTTAAATCCATTTAAATTTCGAGTTGGATCTTGGACAAAATATTTAAAGCTTAAATCCAACCCAACCCGAATTCAAATATATATAAATTATTTATTTATATATATTATATAAATTAATTGACATATATATAAATTAAAAATAAAAATTTTTTATTTTTTATTAAACTTAATTTTTACTTTTATAGACATCTCATTTAGTCCAAAGCTTGAACCAATTGGACTTGAACTTGATTCGAGCCAAATTCATGAATTTTGTTTTTTACTTTTATTGGTATTGCATGAATATTTTTATTTTAGTTATCCTATTTTATTTTATTTTATTCATTTTTATTTAATTTTTATTTTCTCATCTTGTTTATCCTTTCTATTTTTTATCTTTGGTTAAATTTTCATATTATCTTATTATTTCTAAAAAAACCAAAAACAAAAAAAAGAAGAAAATAATCTAAAAAACTTGAAGTTTAAAATATGGGTAAGGCTATCCTTTGGTGATATCGATGATTATCCTCATCAAAATAATTTGAGATTTACTTTAGAGATAATTTTAGATTTGGTTGAAACAAATCCAATCCTAATTAGATTGGGACTCTTGTTAAATTTTCTTATAAATGGACTTGTAGTTGAATGAGTGAAAAGGACGGAGACAAACGATGATTAGAGGGCAAAATTATTGAGAAAATAATAGATAAGCACATAGCAATCACCAGAAAATAAGAGGACTTAAGTTGATTTCTTCTGTCGTTGCCATCACCACCAAAGTTCCATTACCATCCTTATTTCCAAGTCATTACATTATCACCAAAACAACCCACTGCCATCTACTACCTAAACCAAACCTTTATTTTACCACCACAAACACATACATAGATACCATACACACAAGCAACACTTCTTAGAAACCATCACACGGACTACCATTGACCAATAACACCCAAAGCAAAGACATAAAGAGGAGGCCAATAAGCCATTTGAGCAATCGAAGCCTTTTAAAACCTCACCACTGTCTTTGTTACAACATAATAGAAAATAAAAAATTAATAGCTTTACACAGTCCTACAAGACAAAGCAACTCTAGGACCCAGAAGCACAAGGCCAAAAAGCTTCAATCAATAATTAAGAACAAAAAGCAATCAAGTAAGAAAAAAAAAAAAAATTCATACACAGAAGGCTCACAAACAACTCATTAAGATAGGTTTTCTTTAGACTTTTTTTTTGTTTGACAAACACCGATGGCCAAAAGGTAGCAACGATTGGCGATAGCAAAAAAAAGGTCTAGGCGATGGATTTTCTAATCTTGGCTGGTTAATAAAACGAAGAAAAACCACCAAACAAAAGAAAAAAAAGTGATTTAAGGTGGAAGGCAGAGTGCTTATAAGCTAAACAGTGCAAGCAAACGATGGTATGGTTGGCAGCTTAAGTTTCAAAAAGGTAAGATAGTGTGGTGATCGACACATAAGAGGATGAAAAGATTAAAGAGTATCGAAATAAGCTTTTACACTATGGTCGACAACCTCCGAGTAACGATAGATAGTGGTGCTAGCACTAGAATCTAAAAACCCTTGAGGTTTCTTACCAATATTTAGCCTATGTAGAGAAAATATAGTGAAATTGACTATTATGAAAAAAGATAGAAGTAATCAAAAAAACATTTAGGTTTCATATTCAACGAATATGTAGAAGAAAAAAAATTTAGGCTAAATTTGAACTAATGCTAAGGCCCAAATAAATGCTTCACCCCAAAATGAAGCCTTATGAGTCTAAACCTATTTGAGAAGGAATTATAAGCCTGATTCAAAAAGTTAGCCTTTGATAAATGAGGATTTGAGTGTCTTACTAATTTATAATGAACAATGATGTGAAAACCCTTTAAAAACCTTTAGATTTAACCCAAACCACATATAATAAAACATAAAAAGCCAACATTAGGTTAGAGCCCTAGTTACCCATTATTAAAATGTAACCCTAGTTAGGATATATGAGTGAACCTTTTGAGTTTCATTTATATCAACTTCATGACAAATTTTATTTGATCCTTATTTATTGTTAAGTTGTTGTATGTTGTATGTTGTATTCTAATCCAACATGACTAACATATGTATTCATCCACGTATCATAATATGGTAAACATCAATATATGCATTCATACATTATTGTGCATACATTCATATGTTTATGAATCATAGTTTGTTATGTCAAGTATTCAATTTATTCATTCATTCATGCATATAGATTTTTAAAAAAGTTAGGTTAAGCTTCTTCGCATACATATTTAGTAATATAAGTATGTTAATTATGGATACATAAGGTTTAAAAATAGCTTAATCATCTAAAAACCCTGTTCAAATGATCCACCATCAATACAACACTAGAGTTCGAGCTAGGCAAATAGAACAAAAAAATGTAAATCATTTGAAAAAAATAGATAAGGCATAAGAAAAACTTAATAGAGAGTTGAGTAAAATTTTAAAAGCCCTAAATAAGTTGAACAAAAAGAAAGCCATAGAAGAAGATGCCAACCCATAAGATCATCCATCACAGGATGTAGTTGATCCCATTTATCAAAAATAACTTTACTAGTTTTTCTGTTATACGGTATGTCTAATTAGATAGAACTCACATTACTTCATGAAAGGAATTAACAAAGGTGTTCATCCCCTAACATCGACACATCATTGACTTAGCTTTAGACTACCTCACTTTACAGAGCATAAAAAAGAAGGTCACCGAATCATTCAAGAAATATACCCAAAGGTGAAGAGACGTAACTACCCAAGTTTAACCACCTCTAAAAAAATAGTATTATATTATTCATTAGTACCTTGAAAGCACCTACTATGAGAAGATTGTGGGAAATGCAATGAAGAACTTCACTGATATAGTGATCTCAAGAGAAATGATTAAAAATGCTATTAAGAATGACAAGCTTCGAAAAAAAAACCACTAAGAAATGAGGGTTATTTAAAAAGAAAGAAACTGAAGCCTAAGTTGTGAATTTTGATAGGCAATAATTGAAAAGCTATATTTCATATCCACCACTTGTTCATCCTGCTTACTACCTCATAATTAATGGTATTATACGAGCCCCTTACCAACCTATTCCATAATCAATTTACGTATTAACCAATCAATTAACCTTTCAAATACCTGTATATGAGTTTACTCATATCGCTACTTTAGCTTCAAGGCTTAATGAGCAAGAGAGTAGTTTGAAAAAATCTCAAAATAACTAAAAAAAAGCTCGTATTGATCTTATTCCCATGATTTATACTAAGTTATTCCCATAATTGGTCAAAAATGATTTGGTGTCTCTAGTTATTTTAGAACCATTGAAGTCATCCTATCTTAAATGGTATGATACTAATGTCACATGCGATTATCATAATAAAAACGTGAGTCATTTTATAGAAACTTGTTCCGCTTTCAAGCACAAGGTGTAAAGTTTGATTTGAAAAGGCTTAGTAAGCTTCGATGAATTAAAGGGTCATATGTTAATAAAAACTCTTCCCTTGATCACACGAAGGCATAATTTTGATAAGGGCAAGGATATTAAGGCTAGTTAGAAGTTGTTTATCATTTTAGAATTTCTTTTAGAGTAATGTTAGGATTTCTTTTATGTAATAAAATTTTATTTTTTGTCATTTTAATAAAGGGCAAGTATGATGCATTTCATTACATTTTTCCTTTCATCCAAACCACTATTCTATGTTTTGTTATTTTCTGTATCTTTTTTTTCATTGTCAAATTACAAATGATGAATGTTTAAATAATGATAACAATAATTCTAGGATTTAATTTTGAAAACTCATTCATATTGATATGTAAAGACTATTTAAACAAAAGAAACAATCTACTAGCAATTATGATATAGATATGTTTTAAAAGCATGCAATCTTTTATAATAATCTATAAGTTTATCTTTGTTCAATAAATAGTCTTAAAAAAAAGCATTCACATTTAAGATGAAAAATGATTATCTTTTTTTTACCATTCATAAAACCATCCATTGCTACCCCTTGTGCCTATTACAATTTTTTTTTCTAAAGAACCTCAACAAAAAAGATCATCCTATATATTAGAGGGTAAATTTTGAAAAAGACCTAGTTAAAAAAGGAAAAAGATAAAAGATTACAAAAGATCTCAAAGATAAAGAGTAAAAAAAAAAGAACCGTTTTTACAAACAAACAAAAAGAGAAAAAAATGAATGTCACAAATTATCATAACGTATAGATCCGTGGACCTACTGCTAGAGACGGATGAAAAAGAATCACCATCAATCTTTTTTGTTTAAGTGTGATTGATCACCTGATTGAATCTGTCCTATTTAAAAAATAGTCTCGAGATTGATTTAGATATCTTTAAATAGTAGATTCTGATCTACGAAATCAAAGTTTAAGTTTAAGAATACAGTTACTCGTGAGAAAGGTTATAGCACCCTTACAGCGCCTATCAAAAGGATGGTACCAGTTGAATTTTAGATTATCCAAGCCTTGATCATATTTGTGATTTATCAGATAATTTAATATTAAAAATATATCTTAAAATTATCCCAATAGTTTGATAGCAATTTAAGATAATTCTCTCACTTCAAGAGTATTTATGGAGATTAATGTTTCACTTTGAAAAGGCTTCATCGTCAGATTTATTAATGTATTTTTATTCAAAAAAATTAATAAAGTCTCTCAATAATTTGGTAAGACTTACTTTGAGGGAAATCTCTTAATAGTTTAATGAGATTTTATTATAAAAAGATTTGCAAAAATTTTAAAAATCTCATTAAGTCTCCCAATTCATAATAGTTTGGTAAGACTTAATTTAGAAAGCAATCTTCCAATCATTTAGAGGATGAAAATATTTTTTTTATTTTTTTTGAAAACTGATTTAATGAAAATTTTCAATAGTTTGGTGGATTCAATAAAATTTTAAATCCATGAAAATTTTTCAATAGTTTAGTAAGATTCATGAGTTTATTTGAAAAAAAAAATTTTTTTTATTTTTTTGTAAATAAGTAAAATAAAACTCACAAAGAAAAAATCACAATAATAAGTAATGTATGTTTTTTAATTTAAAATAAGAAATAATAAGAGTAAATAAAAATAAACAAAACAACATAAATAAAATAAAAAAAATAAAGTCAAAACAAAAAATAAAGTGAAAAATAGAATATAATACTTGCGATCGAGTCATGGTAAAATACACAAATTTAGATGCCTCAAATTTCAGGCTTTTCTTTAGAAGTGTGTGAGTATGCCTCTCTTTCTAAAATGTTTATTCTTTTATCTTCTCTCTAACTGATTTCTAAAAATTAACGAATAAATTTCAAAAGTTGATAGACAATTTTTAGAGACCCAATAAATTATCTAGAAAGCTAAACCCAAAAATCCCTAGAATGCAAAACCCTATAAAAATTCAAACTCAAAAACACTGAATCCCAATTCTAGAAAATCTAAACAAATCAAACACAGAACCTAAAACCTCTTACAGATTTATATAGGAATTCATGCTCAATCAATTCCCCTTAAATCTATGATTTTGTTTGATTTCTATTTTAATGAGAATTGATTAAGGAATTAAATTATGATAATCTCTTCACATTATTTTTAATGCCAATTGATTCTAGAATTAAATATAAAAAATCTCTCAATTACGGTTAAAGCCTAATTCTAAAAAAATATTTTCGAATAAAATATAATGTCTACACAAATGATTAAAGACAAAGTAATGAGAATTCTTTTGTGAAGAATAAGATGAATGAAAAAAGAAAAAAAAGTAGTGAAATGATGTGAAATGGGGCAAAGTGCCAAGTTGCATCACATGGTAAGGAATGATTCTTTAGTTTTGAACCTTTTAAACATATGTTTTGAGCCTATTTTATCCTTTTTTTTTCATGATCCCTTACCATAGCCTACATTACAACTTTTAAAAGTCTATTTTGATTAAATATGAATGCTTAAATTGGTTGATTATATATTGAGCTAAGGTATGCTTGTAATGGAGCAATAAACTCCTGCTATATTATCATGTTTGAAAGATTGGTGTATGCGATATTTCAATTATAAATGAAGTAAAAAAAATATATGAAAAATATAAAAAATAAAAAGAAAGACTCAAATTGAAAACCCAAAAGGATGATTAGAAAAACATTTGAGTTGAAAATTAGATAAATAGTTAAATATACGAAATATCAATGTCATCCGAAGATCTTTCGGAGCTGGGACAAAGTTTGATAAGCTCAAAATAATTTTGAAAGTCAATGTAATGAGGTTTTGAAAAAGAATTTTGGATTAATGTTAAAAATTGTCTAAATATTCATTGTTTGGACATTGTTGTACCATTCAAATACCATCCCTAATGGTATACTTTGAATTTGTTCCTTAGTCTATTGGTTTTTAAACCAAACTCATTCTTGTATTGATTACTTTTCTCTCAATTTACCTTGTACTCTTATTTTTGCATTCGTAGAATAAATCAAGAAAATATATGATTGCATTATATTTGTCATGAATTGAAATGATAGTGAATGAATGATTGTATTCATAAAATATTCTTGCATTTTTTTAAAAAGAATTCCAAGATGACAGGGACAAAAAAAATGAAAAGATGAAAAAAACCTTAGAAGATGAATTGAAAATGTAGTTATGGTGACCAAGTGATGAAAACAATGATGGATCAGTCAATGAAGTTCATGAATTATGATCAAATTATGGAAATAATAGGGATTAGTGGACAAAATTTGTTCTAAAATGGTTAGTGATAAAAAGCTAAAAAGGAAAAAGATGAGATGGTAGAGTCTTAAGAAGCTTAATACCACAATTAATTAAAATTTCATGACATTGATGTTAGTGACATCTGCATTTCATGCATTGTGTCTACATTGTACATGTATATAATTTGGCAAAATTTAAATCTTTTTTTTTATAAGTGCATTTGCATAATGGTTTGGACATGTATTTACATCATGCAGTAAACATTTAAATCATGTTTTAGAGTATGGTATCTGTATTATTATGAAAATTTAGATTGCTACATTAAGAAAACATTTGCATCATTATCATGACATTCTTTATATACAAAACTTTGACTTTGATGAAAGATTGAGAATTTTCTTGATAAAAAATTTTAAACTTTTTAAGAAAGCATTTTAAGATAAGATTGTGGATCCTCGAATGAAAAAATATTTTATAAGAAAAACGTTTAGAATTTTAAAGTGGTGAAACCATATTAAGGAGCATTTTTAATGTTAAGAATGATTTATAAAACCTTCGGATATAATTTTTAAAAATTTTCAAATGAGAATCTTTGAGTTTTAAAAGAGAATCTTGAAGTTTTTTTATATGAATCTTGAAAGTTTTTGAATGAGAATTTTTTAATTTTAGGTGTGAATTTATAGACTTTTAGTATGTGAAACTTTAGAATTTATTGAATGTGAATCTTTAAACTCGAATGAAAATATTGAAATTTTGTGTGAATCTTCAAAGTTTTTGAATCCAAATCTTTGAAATTTTGGATGAAATCCTAAAGTTTTTCAATGAGGAATATCAAATGTGAAACACTAAAATTTTTAAATCAGAATCTTTAAAATTTTGTAAGTGAATAATTAAAGTTTTTGAATGAGAATTTATGGAATTTTAAATTTGAATTTTTGAATTTTGGGTGTGAATCTTTAGATTTTTTTAATTTGAATTTTTGAATGTTGGATATGAGCCTTGCAATTTTGATGTGAATTTCTGAATTGAACTTTGGATGTAAATTTCTTAAATGCGAAACTGAAAATTCTTGTGAAACTAAAAATCTAGTGAATCTAAATTCTTGCAAATTTAAGTTCTTATGAATATGAAAATCTTACGAATCTGAGTTCTTCCGATCTCAAATTCTTGTAAACCTGAAAATTCTTGTGAAACTAAAAATTCTTATAAATCTGAAAATTCTTGCAAACTTGAAAATTTTGTGAATATTAATATTTTTGCAAATCTGAATTCTTGCAAATCTTTAAATTGTGAACCTTTGAATTTCAAAATTATGAACTCAAATCATGAATCTTTGAGTTTTAATTTGTACTACAAATTTTTAGATTATGAAATTTTTGAATGCTTCGAATTGTGAATCTTTAAAATTTCAAGATTTTATAATTGCTGTAAATCACATCCGAACATAATGAGTGTTTATATTTTTGCACAATTCATGTTTCACAAGAATTGCATAAAGAGTGACAGCTGTAAGCATCCCATTTAGTCTAAGGCCTGAACTAGCTAGACTTGAGCTCGATTCGAGCCCAATTGATGAATTTTATTTTATTTTTTACTTTTATTGGTATCTGATTATTTCTAAAAAAAACAAAAAATAAAAAAAAAGAAAACATTCTAAAAAACTTGAAGTTTGAAATTTAGGTAAGGTTATCTTTTGGTAATATTAGTGATAATCCTCATCAAAAATAATTTGAGATTAACTTTAGAGATAGAGTGACAGCTGTAAGCATCCCATTTAGTCTAAGGCCTGAACTAGCTAGACTTGAGCTCGATTCGAGCCCAATTGATGAATTTTATTTTATTTTTTACTTTATTGGTATCTGATTATTTCTAAAAAAGATAAAAAAAAAAAAAAGAAAACAATCTAAAAACTTGAAGTTTGAAAATCTAGGTAAGGTTATCTTTTGGTAATATTAGTGATAATCCTCATCAAAAATAATTTGAGATTACTTTAGAGATAATTTTAGATTTGGTTAAAACAAATCCAATCCTAACTAGATTAAAACTCTATTAAATTTTCTTATAAATGAACTTATAATTGACAAAGGGAAAATAGAGGAGACAAATGTGATCAGAAGCCAAATTTATTAAAAAAGCAATAGAGAAGCATACAGCAATCACCAGAAAATAAGAAAACTTAAGCCAATTTCTTTGCCATTGCCATCACACCAAAGTTCCATCACCATCCTTATTTCCAAGCCATTACCTTATCACCAAAATAGCCCATTACTATTTATTACCCAAATCAAGCCCACCTTATACCACCATAAACCCATACATAGACACCATACACACAAACAACACTTTTCAAAAACTATCACATAGACTACCATTGACTAATAACACCTAAAGCAAAGGCATAAAGAAAAGGCCAATGAGCCATTCTAGTAGTCAAAGCCTTCTTAAACCTCACCACAACCTCTACTACAATGCAACAAAATTAATAAATCAATGGCATCACACTGTCTTACAAGACATAGCAACAATAAACCCAAAAAAATAAAGCTAAAAAGCCTCAATCAACAATTAAGAATAGAAAGCAATCAAGCAAGAAAAAAATAATTCATATAAAGAAGGGTTGCAAATAGCTCATCAGGATGGGTCTTCTCTAGAATTTTTTTTTTTGACAAACATCGATGGCCAGAGGGTAGTGGTGATTGGTGACTTACAACAACAAAAGAAAGGTCTGGGCGATGGATTTTCTAGTCTTGGTTGGTTATTAAAATGAAGAAAAACCATTAAATGAAGAAAAAGAGGTGATTTACGGTGGGTTTTCTGGTAAAGTAAAAGTGCTAAAAGGTAGAGATGCTTGTGACCTAAACAATGCTAGCAAATGGTGGCCTAGTTGACGGGTCGAGTTTCAAAATGATGGCATTATATGGTGATCGACACACGAGAAGATGAAAGGATTAAAGGGTACTAAAAGAAGCTTCTGTGGACCATGATCGATGGCTTTCGAATAGTGATAGATAATAGCTCCAGCACTAGAATCTAGAAACCATTAAGGTTTTCAATTAGTGTTCAACCTATGTAAAGAGAGAAGAGTGAAATCAACTATTATTGAGAGAGAAAAGAGTAATGTAAAAAAAAAAGAATTTTAAGTTTCATGTTCAACGAATATACATGAGAATAAGGAAGATTTTTTAGTTAAATTTGAACTAATGCTAAGGCCCAAATAAATGCTCCAACCCAAAATGAAGTCTTATGAGTCTAAGCCATTTGAGAAAGAATTCTAAGTCTGATTCAAAAAGTTAACCTTCACTGATTTTGATTTGGGTCTTAGCCCAAATTCTGGTATTCTATTTTCTTTCCTCTTTTATATTTAGTCTTGGCATTTATTTGTTTTATTTATATTTATTAAGGATATGTTGGTTAATAATTAAAAGATAATTTGAATAAAAATATTTTTAATTATGCTATTATTCCAATGATGAAATTCTATGAAATTAAGAATGGTTGATTTTCTTAGAAAGTTCTAGGTGAAAAATTTTTCTAAATTTGACCCAAATGGTGAAATAATTTAGATGAAAGTTTAATAAAAGTAATTGTATTTTTTTCCAAATAAAAAAAATTAACAAAAATTTGTGTGAAAATATTTGACAATTTTCCAAGAATGAAATCTTAAGAAAAATCACAAATGGTTGAACTTTTATAAGATTTTTAGAGAAAAAGTTATTTCCCAAATTCAACCAAAAAAGTAAAAAAAAATTTAGATAAGACTTTAGAAAAATTATTATTATAATATTTTCTTGTAAAATGATGAATAAATAGAGATTGAATTCTAAGAAAAATATTTTTAAATTAGGCCCAAAAATTGAAAATTTTTAAAATAAAACTTGTAAAATAAAAAAATAAATTTCGATGATAAAATTTTTAGTAATCATAAATTGATAATTATCTAAGACATTTCTAGGTGAGAAAATATTTTTAAATTTGGCCCAAATTGTGAAAAAATTAGATATATTTTTAATAAAAACAAAATTTTAATGAAAGACAAGTGATTAAGTTTTTCCGATGACGAAGTCTCTTCAAAAAAATAAATAAGATTCTTGAATATTTTTGAGGTGATGAAGTATTTTTAAGAATTATGTTAGATTAATGAAGAATCTTAAAAGTTATTTCTAATATTAATTTTAAGATCATTAAAATTATAAACTTTTAGAATAATTTAAAATTAAATGGTACTATCTTTTCGAAAGGGCATTGTAAGGTGCTATAACTTTCTTTATATATAACTGAACTCTCGAACTTAGTTTTATTCAGAAGGTCAAAAACTATTCTTTAATAATTCTTAGCCAAGCTTAAAAGCTCCTTAAAAAGATATATTTATTAGATGGTCAATCACACCTTCATAAAAGATTATGGCCACTCATTTTATTATATCTAGTTATAGGTTTACAAATCTATATATTATGATAATTTTTATATAATTTTCATTTTTAATCTTTATATCTATATATGTGTGTGTATATGTATGTGTGAATTTAATATAATTTTGTTAAACTTAATTTAATTATTGTCATAACGTCTAGATCCGGGGATCTATCGCTAGACATTGACTTTCAGGGAGTCGCCACCAATCTTTTTTTTTATCTAGGTGCGATTGGCCACCTATGGAATCTGTCCTTTTAGGGAACACCTAAATTTAAGGGCCCCTAAAAGAATAGGTTCGGGTCTACAAACCAGAACAGGGTTCGGGAGTTCGGTTACATGTGAGGAAGGTTATAGCACCCTCACAACGCCCATCAAAAGATGGTACCAGCTGAAATTTGTGTTATCCAAAAGCCTTAAAATTTTACCAAGTAGTTAATTATTGAAAATTATTCTCAATTGACTTTAATACTTTTAGCAGAAAATTGAAAAAATTCCCTCACCTCAAGAGTATGCAAGAAAAACTACTGTTTCACTTGCAGAGGCTCCGTCGTCGGATTATTTAAATCAAAATTAAGATAGAAAGGAAGGAAAGAATGATTTTTTTTTGTAGGGAAAATTGATACTTTCAACTTTTCCCCAAAAATATTTTTTTGGAAATTTCGATTTTCAAGGAAAATTGATACTTTCAACTTTTCCCCAAAAATATTTTTTTTGAAATTTTGATTTTCAAGGAAAATTGATACTTTCAACTTTTCCCTAAAAATATTTTTTTTTTAAATTTATTTCTGAGGAAAATTGATACTTTCAACTCTTCCCCAAAAATATTTTTTGGAAATTTATTTCTAAGGAAAATTGATACTTTCAACTTTTCCCTAAAAATATTTTTTTTTTGGAAATTTATTTTCTTTTAAGGAAAATTGATACTTTCAACTTTTCCCTAAAAATATTTTTTGGAAATTTATTCTTAAGGAAAATTGATACTTTCAACTTTTCCCTAAAATATTTTTTTTTGAAATTTATTTCTGAGGAAAATTGATACTTTCAACTTTTCCCCCAAAAATATTTTTTGGAAATTTATTTCTAAGGAAAATTGATACTTTCAACTTTTCCCTAAAAATATTTTTTTTTGGAATTTTTTATTTTATTTAAAGAAAATAAAATAATAAAAATAAAAAAAAGAATATTACATAACCTAATCTAATAAATAAAAAATAAAATAAACAAATAAACAAAGAAATAAAAAAAATTCAAAAAAAAAAAAAAACCTGGAGCGGCTCGGATCGCGCTCGGCTCGGCTCGGAGGGGGCTGGCACGCCGGGTCAGAAAGCGGGTCGACGCCCAAGTCGGGTCGGGTTCGGCAAAACGCGCGGATCCTCTGGTTACTTAAGGCCAAAACGACGTCGTTTTGAGAGGGTATAAAAGGCAATCCCCTTCGTTTTTCGGCAGAACGCTCCTCCCTCTCTCTCTCTTCTTCCCTTTTTCTCTCCCTTCTCTCTAAAAACCGAAGAACACCGGTGCCGGATTCTGGAAAATGTCACCGGAATCTGGAAATTTCGTCGAAAGTTGGCCGGAAGATCGCCGGTTTCTGGGATTCTTCGCCGGAAACTGGGTAGGTCGCCGGAAACTTCAATGTTCGCCGGAATTGTCGTCGAAAAATTCAAATTTCGTCGGAATTTTCGCCGGATTCTGGAAATTTCCCAGAAATTTCCAGAAAAAATTTTCGCCAAAAATCTCTAAAAATTTTTCTCACTCCCAGAACACTCCTAAACTTTTTCTAGCTTCCTATACGCCTCCTTTTCTCTCAAATCAGTAGCTTTGCTTACTGTTTTCTGTGTTTTCCTCTGTTCCAGGGGGATCCCTTTTATAGGGGTTGATCAGGAGTTCCTGATCAATCCCAATTCCTCCTTGGACGGGAATTCAGTCTTTGAATCCAACTGGACTCTTCTGATTGAATTCCCCTCCAGAGTGGGATTCTTCAACTTTGAATCTTAGCCATCCAGAATTAAAATCAAAATAAATAAAAAAATACTAGATAATCAAAAGATATGATAGTATAAAAATAAAAAAATAATATCAGATAATTCAGAAAAAAAAATCAGATAAAATTAACAGATAATAAAAAAAATAACATAAGATAAACCCAAAAATATATTACAAAAAAATAATAATAATAATAATAAATATATAACTATATACATACAATACATATAAATCTAATCTAAATAAAAATAAATACACAAAGATATACATAATAATAATAATAATAAAATACATAAAATACAAAAGAAGAAAAAGAAAAAAAAAATACATGATTGAAATGGGCCTTACCCATTTGGGCCAGGCCCAATTGATCTGAGCCCGGACCCAATTGGGTGTCTACAATTATATTTTTTAAATTTTTTATTATATAAATTAATATTAATGGGTGGGTTTAAGATTTATTTTTTTAATTTGAGTTGGATATGATAAAATTTTTGAAATTCAAAATTTTAAGTTACATCAAATTTGAGTAAGTATATAAGATATTAATATTAAGTATGAGCCTGACCTCACCTATGAACACCTTTAAATACAATCATGATGTGCTTATATATGGTTAAATATTTTTATTTATTATTTTGTGATTTGGATAGAAGATTCGAAGTGTATTCTTTTTAATAAGAGATCATGAATTAATTATTAAGTCAAATATTCATATATATATATATATTTATATAATTAATTTTTAATAAATTTTACGTGAAAAGAAAGATATAAAAAGGATAAAAGATATTACCTCCAAAAATAACAGAAACAAAACTTTAATTTGCAAAAGGAATTACACGGCTTTAATATGTCATTAACCCGTACTATTTCATTCACTTTTCAAGCTAATATTTGTATATCATAAAGTTGTCTAAAATGTAGAAAGTTTAATTGATTAAAAATATGGGTTTTGTCTGTTTAAATATTCCATGCAATGAAGCTGCCCTATATATATATATATATATATGTATGTATAAAGAGAGAGAAAGAGAGAGAGAGAGAGAGAGAGAGAGAGAACAATCAAAATCAAGTTGCCGTCACGTAAAAGCAAATTGATTATTCAGAGAAATATGTTCCGAAATTTGTCAATGAGCTAAAGCCTTACTGAGGTAAGCTTTTCTTCCACGTAACCAAGACTAATCATTTTCCAAGGGTCAAAGTGATCGATCAGATTCAAAAACTGATATTCAACATATATATATTTTAAGAATTAGGTGGAGAAAAATAGATGCATGAACAATCTCACTTTTTTTTTTTTGGGGATCAAACATGAACAATCTCTTTGAATGAGATACTGTATTCCTTTAGAAACTTTTTTCTTTAATCTACTAATATTTGATTCCCTCGTGCATCTTTTCTTTGGTGACCTCACCTTTGACTCATTTTTTCTGTTTCCTTTTCCGTTTCTGCCATTGGGAACGTACTTTCCAATCAAAGAATTACGTGATGATTGGAATTAGAGCAGTAACTGAGTAGGAAATTTAAATGCATACTTTAGGAAGAAATAGTATCCGTATATATATTTGGTTTCAAGTATTTTTTTTTAATTATCATGCTAATTAATTAATATATATGGAAATTAATATTTCTGAAGTATATTTGAAGTGGATAGAAACCAAATAAGAGGCTTTAAGAAATCATCTATATATATATATATATATTAATTTGAAACAATTTGTTTTCCCCTAATCATCAAATTAATTATCAATTCCTCCCTGATTTAAGGAGGGCACAACACCTGATTATTTGGAACCAATTTTCCTCAATTTGATAGTTGAATGTTGAGACGTTTGCCTAATGGGCCAAACTTTGCTATTAGTCACAAGAAGAGGAACAATGGAAACTTTAAACTTTCTCTGTTCTAGGAGAAGAAAGATACATATCCATATCCAGAGCGATTTAATTCAAAAAAAAAAAGTTGGGTCAAGTTGAAAGAAATCCGATCGCAGATAAATAATTTTCAACCCTCCAACTATTTAGCTTCAGCAGCATCTAAGTCCAGTCAAAAAGTTAATTTGATCTTTACTGTTAGAATCAGACTTTCATATCAATATAGATACTTTTAATAATTTATGTATTTATATCATATAAAATATTAATAATTTATATATTTATATCATTTTTATATAAAAATTATATGTTATAATTCATGTTAATACGAAAACATAAAATCTTTTTTATTTTTTTAAATTTATTTATAATTTTATTAAAATTTTAAATTATATCGTTTTCATATTTTTTATTTATATTATTTTCGTATCACCGTATCATATCTTAAATTATCAAATCTATATGCAAATAATACTTCAAAACTCAAATACTAATAATTTATATAGGTTTGATTTAATTTTATATTAAATTTGTTTACTTATATATTAATTTGTTAGTTTATTTATTTGTTTGATTTAATTAAGTGATTTTTATATTAATAAAATATATTATTATGATTTTAATTTTTTTATTTAAAGACAAGAAATGTATTAGATTCATGATATTTATTTTGGATAAGTTTATTGTGTCTAACATTTTGTGTCAAACTTATATACCATGATTATTTCAAAATATTAAATCTATTAATACAAAATTAATCCAATTGAAGATTTTCTTATTTTTGGGAATTTAAAATAAACTCTTTTTTTATTAATCTAAATGAACAATTTAGTGATTATGTTTTGTGATTTAAAAGAAGAATTCATATTTTATACATTTCGATAAAATATTTAAATTTTATAATTGATGTTAAAAAAAATTATTATGTATATTTTGAATTATATTTTAAATAAATTCGTGACGACTTCAATTTACTAATAAAATTTTAAAAAAATCATAGAGATAATTAAAAAAAAGTTTTATGAATATCATTGAAGATTGAAAACAAATGGCAAAAACTAAAATGACGGTTGTCCATGTCATGTAGAAATCCATGCCACTGACAAGAGCCACCTGTACTTATGTCACCATAATCTATAGTTAACCACATAACGAGATTACTTGTTAACCCAAAGTGCCAAAAGGGTCCAAAGGCCGTTAACCCAGCTTCAAAGTTCACACTGCTCTCCCCCAATCGCAAATGGTCCCCTACCCCTTCTTTCAGTACAACAATGCCGTCAATCACCCACCGCCCCTTCCCCTCTTCTTCTTACTATTTCCTATTTTCTCCCTTTCCCTTCCCTCATATAATTCTCTTTCTCTCTTTATACTGTGAAGTTACTCTATCTTTCGTCAGCCATATTTATATATCAGCAAAGTTGCAGTATTTCAACAAGTCTCAGAAGCAGGTGCAGCTGCAGCAGCAGGCACTTGTGACTCTTTGAAACACACAGATTTTATCCTCTTTAAGTTAGTTGAATAACGGTTATTTACTATACCCATTTTGCCCTCTCTGAACAACATCTTCTTTTTCGAAAAAAACTACTGTTTTGATCAGCTTTTACCGAGAAAACGAGGAAAGAAGAAATATTTGGGATCTCTTTCAAAAAAGATGATCACTTGGGGAGATCTTTACACCGTTTTAACGGCGGTGATCCCACTTTACGTGGCTATGATCTTAGCTTACGGCTCTGTGCGTTGGTGGAAAATTTTCTCCCCTGACCAGTGCTCAGGAATCAACCGCTTTGTCGCCATATTTGCTGTTCCTCTATTGTCTTTCCATTTCATTTCGATCAACGACCCTTACGCCATGAACTTCAGGTTCATCGCAGCTGACACCCTTCAAAAAATCATAATGTTATTTGTGCTTGGGTTGTGGACTAATTTCACTAGAAATGGAAGCCTGGAATGGATGATCACAATTTTCTCTTTATCCACTCTTCCCAACACTCTAGTCATGGGCATTCCTCTATTAATCGCCATGTACGGTAACTATTCAGGAATGCTAATGGTTCAGGTCGTGGTTCTTCAGTGTATTATTTGGTACACTCTTATTCTTTTCCTTTTCGAGTACCGTGGTGCCAAAATGCTTATTATGGAGCAGTTTCCCGAAACTGCGGCCTCCATAATTTCCTTTAAAGTTGATTCCGATGTGGTTTCACTTGATGGCCGTGATTTTCTTGAAGCCGACGCTGAAATTGGAGAAGACGGGAAGCTTCACGTTACTGTGAGGAAATCTAATGCTTCCAGGAGGTCCTTGGGGCCTTGTTCGCTTACTGCATTGACTCCGAGGCCATCCAACCTTACTGGAGCTGAGATATACAGCTTGAGCTCCTCTCGGAATCAAACTCCAAGAGGTTCCAATTTTAACAACTCTGACTTTTATTCCATGATGGGTATTCAAGGATTTCCTGGAAGGCAGTCTAATTTCGGTCCAGCTGATTTGTGCTCTGTTCAATCCTCAAGAGGACCAACTCCAAGACCATCAAATTGTGAAGAAAATTGCGCCGTCGTGGCTCCAAGATTTGGATTTTATCCAGCACAGACAGCTCCTAGCTCGTACCCTGCTCCAAATCCCGAATTTTCATCCGTGACAAAGAACACTAAAAATAGCCAGCCACAGCAGCAACAGCAGCAGCAGCAGCAGGAGAATAATAAAGTGAATAATGATGCAAAGGAATTGCACATGTTTGTGTGGAGTTCCAGTGCTTCGCCGGTATCAGAAGGCGCTGGACTTCACGTCTTCGGTGAGACGGATTATGGAGACTCCGAGCAATCTGGACGGTCTGATCAGGGAGCTAAAGAGATCAGGATGTTGGTTGCTGATCACCCTCAAAACGGGGAAAATAAAGGTAAAATGATTTAGTTAATTATTAAGGCTTCTAATTAGTTAACAATTACTTAATTTAATAAAATTGTTGCTTTTGGTGTGAAGCTACGCCAGCCAGTGGTGACTTTAATGGAGAGAACATTAGCTTTGCTGGGAAAGATGCGGAGGAGGAGAAAGAAAAAGAAGGGCCCAATGGACTCAATAAGTTGGGGTCCAGTTCAATGGCTGAGCGGCACCCTAAAGCCGCCCGAGCACCTGCGTTGGGTGGTGGCAAACAAATGCCTCCGGCGAGTGTAATGACCCGCCTGATCTTGATCATGGTCTGGCGCAAGCTTATCCGAAACCCCAACACATATTCCAGCCTCATTGGACTTGTTTGGTCCCTAATTGCCTTTAGGTCAGTTTATCATTTTGGCGGTACTTTTAATGATTAAGGTTCAAACTTTACACAATGAGTCCTTTGTTTTTTCTTTTTTTTTTTTTTTTGTATTTTCAGTGTCATAAATTGACTGGTTTGGGGTTTCAATTGCAGGTGGCATGTGAGTATGCCGAAAATAATAGAGAAGTCTATCTCCATCCTCTCAGATGCTGGACTAGGAATGGCCATGTTTAGCTTAGGTGAGCATTTCTGCTATTTGCTTTATCTTAAAGGAATAATATTAGCACTTTTTTTCTTTTTTGATATAAAATATGCTGCAGTCTCAAAAGAGAAGTAGCTGAGATTTAAATTCAACATTGTGTTATTTTTTAAAAATAATTATGTGAATCAATTAAATTAATTTTTATTATTTTTTAAACACGGTTGCACTTGATCTATGTAAAAACCCACGAATTATAGGAACTGTGACGATTACTAGACCACGCCAAGGTGTGGTAGAGCATGTAGTTTTGGTAGCGATTATACCCTGTCTAAGCAACGGCATGGTTGCAGAGCTCATAGCCATGCACCCTTTTGGTTGTTCTAGGGAAGTCCTAATTTTTGTTGTTTTGGTAGTGATGCATCGTTTTCTACGGAAGTCCTAATTTTGGTTGTTGTATGGTGGAAAGGTCTGTTTATGGCTCTGCAACCCAAGATCATCGCTTGTGGGAACTCTTTAGCTATCTTTGCCATGGCAGTTAGGTTCTTGACTGGTCCGGCTGTCATGGCTGCAGCTTCAATTGCCGTAGGGTTGCGAGGCACGCTCCTCCGCACCGCCATTGTTCAGGTAAAAAAACTCTCCTTCCTTCATAACTATTTGGCTTCTTTGAATGTCAAAAGCTCTCTTGACTAATTTCGACCAATTTATAAGGCTGCTCTGCCACAAGGAATTGTACCGTTTGTGTTTGCCAAAGAGTACAACGTTCACCCGGCAATTCTTAGCACTGCGTAAGTGAAAACCTGAATTACTAGAATAAATCAATTCTATCTGTGATCAAATCTGTTATGTGTAGCTGATATCTTGATTTGCAAATTTGCAGGGTTATCTTTGGGATGCTGATAGCATTACCTATAACGCTCGTGTACTACATTCTTCTAGGATTGTGAGGTTTTCTGTTTTTTTCTCCCGCCAGAACGAGGAGAATATTTATGGGGTTGATTGCGTGTTATACGTTTGGGGAGCATTGATCAAAACCAGATTTCGTTGTTAATTATAAAATGAGGATTTTCCGGCGAAGAAGATTTTCAATGGAAAAGAATTTGCCAAAGGTTCCAAAATTTTTGGAGCTAGCTTAGTTTTGACTCAGTGATGTCCCCTGGTATAAGGATGATGCCCCCATTAAAAGCCAAGTTTATCCAATTTCCTAGAGTTTTGAGAAGAAAAGAAAAAGAAAAGAGGTGGTTCACTTGATATCTAATTAATTATCTTAATCTCCCTTTTGCTTTTATTGTAAAGTTTAATTTCAAAGTTAATGTCTATACTGCAAAGCGAAAAGGGCATGATTAATGAAATGAAGTAGAAAAAGGGTTTGTTTTTTTCATTGTTTTTTTCTCTTTTTGTTTCGTTTTTAATGTTGGTTTTGATTTTCCGTAGAACCGGCAATTATTTGCGGTTGTCGTCTTTCTTTGGTTTTGTTTAGGATATTTCATTGCTCATTAGTCATTCACCTTTAATAGATTCTTGGTTTGGACAAAAAAAAAAGGAAAATTATGGAGTGAAGGATCCTTTTGAAAGCACATTGTGGGTTTTCTTTTATACTATTTTGCTTGAAGACCCTTATTTTTGTTGGTGGTGAAAAGTAGAAGAAAAGAAGGGGAGGTGAAGTCAAAAGCAAGTATCCTAGATAGGGTTAGCTTTTGCTTTTAGCTTTGATGCCCCCACGACCCTACCCTACAAAAAGAAGTCGTCATTCTAGTTAGGGTCTGGGCCCTGGGGGCTCGGGATTACATCAGCTAATTTATATCGTTATAATAATAGCAAAATGTAAAATTATTAAGTTATAATTTAGTTTTATATGTTAAATACGATTTTTTTTTATTAAATCATCATTTGTTATTTAAACTTTTTAGATATCCGCGAGAAATAAGTAGTCATTTTAATTAGTGTGGTGGCTTGGCCAAACTCAAACATTTCAACTTCCTCCTTTTTTTTTTTTTATGTTTAAAATATTTTTTAGGAGTATTGGAAATTTGGAATTGAACTATTGGTATCCTAGCACGTGATTATGCAAAATTTTACATCAAAAGTAGAATCATCGTGGTTACAATTCACAAATATATTTTCAAAATCAAATTATGATGAAATGACATGAAAGACGCTTATAATTTAAGGTGAATGAGTGTCTATATTTCGTTAACACAGTAGAAATGAAAGTATAAAAAAATACTTTATTCGTTTTAAATTATATAGATTGTATCAATTTTCACATAATTTAAATAAAATTTCAGTTTTAATGTATTTAATATTAAAATTAAAAAAATTTTATAAAATTAAAAATTAGAAAATATAAAAATAATTTTAAAAGATAAAAAGATAAGAGTTTTAAATATAAAATATATATATAATTTTAGGACATCCAAAAAAAAAAGATAAAGGAAGTATTACTTATAATTATTATAATATAATTAATTATAATTTAAAGTTATATGAATTTTATCAAAATTTTATATAAAATATATAATTACAAAATTTGATATTTATATGCTTTTTTATTATTACTGAATAATTATAAAATTATAATAAAAAAGTATTAGTGAAATGTTCTCCAAAAATAATTATTAATTATATTTAAAAATTAAAGACTTCTCCGAAATTTAAAAAGAAAAAAGATTTCATTTAAAAAAATTATCAATTTCAAAAAAAAAAAATTGTAAAGATAATAATATTCGCAGATTGAACATCATATCAAAGCAAGAGATGACACCTTTTACAACATTTTCTCATCAATCAAACGACACAACATTTAGTGAGTAGCAAGCAACTGAGAGCCCCAAGGCTTCTATATGGCTGCCCTGTACCATTGGAAGGGAACATACGCACTACACCCTTGCGTTGAAACCTTAACCCTCTCCATTCTCCACCCTCAAACTGTTTCACTCCATCGGCAAGTTCAACCCCATAAAATTTAGGATCTGATTAACCGGCGCCTATAAACATTTATCAATGTTAGTTAAACAGTATTTTAGAAAGTGATTTTTCATATAATGCAATTTTCTCATCTAATTCACGAAAATACATAATAAATTAAAAAAATAATCTTACACGCAATTGGTGGTGATTTTAAAATTATTATAAATGAAAAGACACATGATAATTACTTATGATGTGTAAAATAAAAGTTCATAAATTATTATTCTATGAATTATTGGTGAAGTTTTTAAATTTTATAAATACAATTAAAATATTATCTTTTATATTTGTATTAATTTATTAATTATTTTAAATATATAATAATAAAGAATACATGATAATTTTTTATTTTTGTTGATAAATTTTTCAAATTTCAGCAACTGATTATGAGATATATATTTTTTATTTTATATACATTATCTTAACAAGTGCCTGTAAATTATAAGCAGTAATTTATAATATTTCCTTAAAAATTAATCGTAATGAAATAAAATTATCATTAAACTCTATTTTTTTCTTTCTTTCTTTCTTTGATTTCTCAATCAAATTCAATCTTGGTATTGAATGCAATACCAAAGCAATTTATGAGGGCGAAAGCGTAGGTTTTCAAATGAGAAAGACTTAAAAACTAAACTTGGTAGTGTAAGTAATAATTTCCTCAAGACCAACATGCCCAGCAAGATAGCGATGGGTCTTTGTGCATGGGGACACTGGAATCTGAACCGCCATGGCTACTACGGACTCACATGGTTTTGTTAGGAGATTGCAACAAAAAAGGTTCACTTTCCCACGTGTGCGCTTCAACTTCAACATGCCTCATTTTCTGCTCTATTTACTCACCAAAAACTGAGCCCTGCCTTCACCTCTTTTGGTATGATTTGATATGAACAAATAGATTGGTTGATTTAATTGGTTAAAATTTATTTTTTTATGAAAAAATTTTAAGATTATTTATTAAAATCATCTAAAATACATAATTTATTATCACTTATTTTAAATTGTTAAATACGATATATTTTTATTTTGATCTGAAAATGAATAATTTATTTATTCTAAATTTTTTGTAAAAACAAAAAAAAAAAGGATATGAACTACTATGTAAGAGAAAAATTAGAATGTGGTAATTTAAGATTTATAAATTAGAACAAATAACATTTAAATAATTATAGACAAAGATCCATGACTTGGTATCCTTTTTACTTAATGAAACGAGTTTGAATCCTTTTCTTCTAATGAAAAAATTCGGATGTCACGTCATATGTTAATAATTTTGTTTGTGTATTAACAAATATATTTTATTGGATAATTTGTAGTTATTTTTTATCCTTAAGCATTTTTGTTAGACTGAAAAACTGACTTGAAAAGAATGAGGCTTGACGTTAATTTCATCTTTCTTGTTTAAGAGGTTGATTTTTGTAAAATTAAAATTTAATTTTCAACGATTGTAATTTTTTTTAATTTTTTTAAATTACGATTTTCTTTATAAAAAGTTTGGAGGCTTGACATTAATTTGAAGAATGAATGGTACAATTACAAACATTAGTGTTAGTGTTAATTAGGAAGTGGTCGCCCTTACTTGGGTTTGGAATTAGGCCAGTGGTCCAATCTGGTCAAGTATAGCAGCTGGGGATTTAGGCTTTTAGCCCATCAAACGGATCTTCGAGGATGCCACTGCCAGGCCCGCGTCATCTGAATCTGGAAGGCCTCCCCTTCTTTGATACTGATGCTGAATGATCATTGATTAGTTCTAGCACCTTGTTTGTGTGGCCAATCCATTTCAATAATAGATTATCATATATATATACATTTTCTCTCCTTTTCCCTTCATTTATGAAAGGATTAAAATAATAGCATATTTCTTACTCACCGTTCTTTCAATTTCTTTTCAAACCAAAAAAATAAAAACAATTTTTTCTCCATCATTTTCAATTTGTGCATACATTTTGTCTCTAATCAAACAAACAGAGTGTTAGTAACTCATTTTAATTTTCGTTAACTATATCATGAAACATAATATCTCCTTCAAATTTTATTTAATATCAAAAAATAAAAATTTTGAACTTAAATTCTTAAATAAATAAATACAACAAGCATGGAATAAAAACTCTCAAATTTTTGATACCTTGTTATCTATTTTTTGGTACTTAATTTATTTTAATTGAAAACAGGATCATCATCTCTTTTGAAAACAAACAAGGCTAACACAAACAAGTCGATTAGAATAATGGGGCAACTTGTACAACTATCCATGTCTCTCAGACAAAGATTTGGAGAGCCACATGAATTAGGTTTCCATAGCGTTTTCTTTTGTACATAAAAAAGATGGTATTCTTTCAAATCATTTCAATGTCTTGGTGTCTCTCTCTGACAGTCCTTTTATGGTATTCCAAGCTTAGGAATATGATCTCTAGATAGATATGCATGTTTTGGACTGTTTTGCTCTGTGCTGTGTCCCCGCTTGGTGCACTCTGGTCCCTCTTACAGTCCCATCTTTGTCACCATTAATTTGCTGGTATCTCTAATTTTTTATTAGATATTTTATTTGTATTATTATATCATTAAAATATTATATTTGTATTATATTTTATATAAAAATTATGTATTATAATTTGTATTAATATAAAATATAAATTATATATTTTTAATTTTATTAAATTTATTTATAATTTTTGTTAAAATTTTAAATTATATTTTTTTATATCATTTATTTATATTATTTTTTATCATATCATTATATTATATTTTAAATTATTAAATTTATTTTCGATTAAAAAATCCAACAAAATGAAACACAAGTGTAAGTTTGGTATTTCCCTTGTGTTTTCATTCAAAACCTCTTAAATGCGAAATCGGAAAATGCATAGAATTACAAGAATAGAAACTATGGCTAGGGTTTATGTTTTTTATTTTCATAATAATAATAAAGGAATGAAATAAATGGCTGCAATGTTAAAACTCAAAAAGAAAAAGACCAATCCAAACAGAAAGGACAATGACCACACGAAAATGATCGGATGCACCATGTGACTCGAGGGTAAATAAATACAGTAGGAACAAACATAGGTGCCTGGACCGAAATGGCGAAATCCAAAACCATGACATGGACAGCTAAGAATTTGCATGGTTAAAAACCATCATCCATCATACCACCATGGCCATCGATCATCATCGTCCTGAACATGCACACGTGGCTACAAGTCATCGGTGGGTCCATTTTCATGTGTATGCCCATGCTGTGACCATGCGGTTGAAGCCAAAGAAAAAAAAACGGGAGTGTTGAATTATTACAAGTGGGAAGTGTGAGAAAAATTGAATGAAAGGCATGAAGGTTGGAGAGGATAGAAATTCCAGCCAAGGTAGGGACAAGTGGTTGACATTGAGAATGAAGTTTGGCAACAAACTCAAGACTCTGCCTTCTTTTCTGCTTTGAAAATACAAAGATATGAACCCAACTTCTTTTTCTTTTGACATGAAACAGTAATCAATCTTTTGGGTTGTGACTTTTCCCAGAGTCTCTTTTCTCGCAAGAAATTTTGAGTGGATGATAGAGTTCGGAAGGCTGGGAGATTTGTCCCCACATTGCTTGGAAATTGAATTGGTGAAAGTCCATTGCAAATTGAAAATTTTGTAGCGGGGGAAATGGACATAATCCAAAACTAAAGAAGTTCATCAATCATTAATTTACTGAAAAATTCTCTGTACTCTACTGCTGCAGTTTTCATCATACTGTCCCTGTATATGTTTTTGATTTGAATGGCTATTTGATTTCTTCAAAAAAAACCTTTCTGTCTCTTTCCCATGGTAAAAATAGTAGATCAGCTCAATTAAACTGTAATTTTGCAAAATGCCTTTCATTTCCAACAAAAACTACAAACATCTCACCCCCTTTGTCTTAAGAAAAAAGGTGAGTGAGAGTGACTTAATTTTGGGGGAATGATATAGTTTAAAGGCTATCACAGTCTTACTTTATTATACATGACCAATGAAAAAGATGTACATCTTTGATATTTGATTTCATACATGTTTATTTATAGGAGAATTTGTTATGTTGGGATCAGATCCTTTATTCCAATTGTAGATAATTTGTATGCCTACAATGAAATATTGTTTTGTTTTTATAAAAGAGAGAGGGAGAGAGTTTGTTTTGACTAATTAATTACGTTAAAAACCTAAGTTTTACTCAAAAGTACTTGTTAAGTGGAGTTTTTCTTTTTCCCATTTTTTTTCCCTTGATTATAAAATAATTTGATGAATTGCTTTAATCTTTTTTTTCCGTACTAACTAAACTTAATTGCTAAAATTTGCTATAAGATTATCATTTTTAAAAAATAATTTTTATATAAAAAATCATAATTTGAAGATAAAAAAAAGTTTTAAGTGTTGAGATTTAATTCACAAATTTACTGAATGCAACTTCTTAAAATGTGAATACATAAATCAATTAAATTAAATTTTAAATTTAAAAATATTTTTTAATATATTAAAACTATCACATTAATTATCAATTATCGCATTTAATACAAAGATATTACTATAAAATAATATGTTAATTAATATTAAAAAATACTTAAAATTGAATTCAAAATTTAATTGAACTAGTTTATACTTATGGTTTATGAACCCAAACCATGTTATACATAAAGGCTCATAACAAAGAAAAAATAAAAATAAAGACTCTCTTTGTTAAGCATACAATTTCAAATTAATTGATAATAAATAGAGAGATTTAATTTGAATATAAGATTATAAGAAATTGGATATAAGATAATTCACTTTAACAGACTCCATCACGTGTAAACAAAAATTAAAAAAAATATTATAAAAAATTAGATATAAAATAACTTATTTTAATAGATCTCTATAATGTGTAGACGAAAATAAAAAAAATTCATTACGTGATAGTTTAAGAAATGATAACGAAAAAAATTTTAATTTTAATATTATATTAAAATATTTAATTTAAAATTAATTGATAATAAATAAATAAATTTAATTTAAATATAAAATTATAAAAAATTAAATATTTATTAAATATAAAATAATCTATTTTAACATCCCTCCTTCAAAAATTACTCAAAACTTGGTCGGGTGAAACGTTTGGTATGAATATAAAATATCCAGCTCATATTTTCCGATAAGATTATGGTTAGTATTGGTTGTTGTTGACAATTTTAACTTTGTTTTTGTCATTGATGAATTAAATTTGTTGCGCAAGTTGGGGCCTTGAACCAGGGGATTAAGCCGTGGCTTGGACGGCAATAAATACAAGCCGACAAAAACTGATCAAGACATTTGAGAGGGAGAGATAGAGGGGCATGGCCAATGTAGGCTTAACCACGGACAGGAGTCAGGAGAGAAGGACCGGAGCCCAAGGGCGGGGACCATTTGGGTGAAGTGGGGATTAGACTTATGAGAGAGACAGTGCCGAAGGGGAAGGCGACCTTTTGCAAACCAAGCCATGACAATTCACATTTTAATATCAAACTTAGGGATGCATCTTTTCAACTAACCCCTGCCATTGTCTTTTATTTATTTATTTGAGAATCTCTTTTTTGCACCATTTTAATATTCATTTCATCAGTTTCCAAACCTTTTCTCTCTTTTTTTTTTTTCATGAAACAATAGAAGTTATTTATCTCATTTTTAAAGTCAAGACAAACCATCAATTCAATTGAAATTTATAAATTTTTTAAATTTACAAATCATTTATCAATAAAAAATTATATAAAAATTCAAATTTAAATATTAATGCACCTAACATTCATTCTTTTATCACTTCTGCCTATCCTCCTGGGTAAAAAGTGCATTTTTTCTCAATGAGTTTCGCTCAATTTGGTAATCTTTGATGATGCTGAATGGTGGTCCTTCTCGGGCTTTGAAGGTGATAGCTGGACCAGTTTATTGGGTCTAACCACATTGGCCCTTTACCCTTTTTAGAATTGGTTCTCTGAAATTGTCAGTGTGTCCATGTGGTTGGACCTTGGGGAGTGTCGTTGCATAATTAACCCAACACAAAAAATTATGTGGAACACTATAATTATCGACCATAAAAAATAATGTTAGCCACGAATATCAAAGCCACGATCTCCAATTATGAAGATAATTTGATTAAAGAAAACTCCCGTTGCATTGCATTTGAGCATTTCGATTTAATGATAAGCACATGTATCTTGTATTTAAAAAATTGGGTTTGAATTATTTTCTATGAAATTATACCCAATAATTTTTTTTTTAAAATGGCAATGATTTCTTGTTCCTCACTTAAGGTCCTAGCAAACGATGTGATGACTAAAGAGTTTCAACGGGTTTCGTTCATATTAAGGTTTTGTTTGGTAAAATAAAGAAAAAAATAAAGAAAAAAATTTTATTAATTTAATATTAAAATTTATAATATTTTTTAATTTATAATTTAACTATTAAATTAAAAATTTTCCAGGATGGTGTGCAAAATTCAAAAGGAAAAAGGGCAAAGAGGCTGACCAGTGGGGATGTCGCTGCAAAAGTAGGGGCTGCTCCATTCAAGGCAAACTTCGGCCCTCAGTCTATGGGGCTATTGAAACTCCTTCGCTTCCTTTATCATTTCATGTCTGGGGATGAAAAAAAAAATTTAAAGTTGAAGTATTTAATTTAGTTTCGATCAGTTTTTTTTTTATTTGATTTAAATTCAATTTAAATATTAAATATATATATTAAACTTAGATTGAATTTTGAATTAAAAAGTAAAAAACAAAAAAATACTGAAATGAATTAAATTATATATTTTATTAGTTTTATATATATTTAAAATTTTTATTAAATAAAAATAATTATTTTAAATTTAAATCTATTTAAATATATTAAAAATTATATTAAAATAATATATAAAAATAAAATTTAAAAATTGATGAACTGAAACAAATTGGTAAAATTTGATTTGGATTGAGTTTAATCATATGAAAATTCAATTCAAATTCGGATTAAATTTTAAAATTTTATAATTTTATACATTATAAAAAAAATTAAATTTAATCCGATTCAAACCGTTATTGTCTTTATATCCCAAAAAATTCTTTCTTACATGGCCAAAACCCTCACCAATGCTCTATCAAATTCTTGTTTGGTCGCTTTATTCACAAATACAATAGTCTTTTTCCAAATATAATTGTCAAATATCAATCACAATTTTTTGCTCTCATGTATAAAGTTAGAATCAAAATTGTTAATATCATATAGGATAATGTTTCAATCTTTTTTCATTTTTTTCTTTAAAGTTGTATGTGTTAGTCTAAAATCATCAAATTGAAATAATAGTAGAAATATGAAATTCAAAATTTAACCATGTATTCTATTAATAATTTGAAATTTTATAGGCTTAGAATTGAAAATAAAAAATAAAAAAAAGAGTGTTATCAAGCATTATTGGGAGGCTGACATGATATTATATTAGAATGTAGACCTATGCTATGTTATAAAGAGTCCTGAAATTATATTTTTTTAAGTCAAATTTACAAAACACTCAAATATATTGAAATTTAGATGATCTTAAAATTAAAATAAAATTTAAAATTTAAGACTACATAACTTTATATTTATCCGTTCAAAAACTCTATAACTTCTAGATTAATCCATTCACCTAAATTACTCTACAAATTCTAAACCTTCTAGACTTGAGACTATACGACTCTAAAGCTATCTATTAAGGAACTCTACAATGGTCAAATTTATATCCTTAAAGTTGCTATTTGTTTTAAATAAGAAGTTCTATCAATTAACTTTTGGTTTAGAGATTTTTTATAAATATTTTAATATTATTATGCTTAAATCTTTCAGGTTTTTTTTTTTTTTACAAAAAAACTCTAACAACTTATATTTCTTTCTAAGTTATTAATGTTTCTTCTAACTATAACATACCTCTAACATATTATGAAAATTCTTATCATAAACAATTAGATAAAATTTTTAAGAGTTAAAAATAAAAATAAAAATAAAAGAAAGGATAAATAAATTAAATAATGACAAAACTTTTTTGAGATTGACAGACACTAATTATTATAATAGTTTTTTTAGACTACTAGATGAATTTAAAAAAAAAAAAGTTACCACAAATCTTTTTTGGTTAAATGCAATTGACTACCTATTAAAACTTACATTTTTAATAAAAATTTTAAAATTAATTAAAAATTATCAAAAAATAATTATTGGATTTTAACGAAAAGCTTTATAGTTTGGAAGTCATTTGTTATGGATTATAACACTCGAACGCATGTAAAAACGGTACCTATAATTTTTGCTATTTTTTTATTGACAATAAAGTTCTAATTTTGATTTGTGATCTTTTTTATTGCAGTGATAAAATTTCTGTTTCTTTAATTTAATTTATCTTGTTTGAAAAATAAATAAGACTAATTTGAAAAGTTTTTGAAAAATTTTTAATACTTTAAACATTTAATGATTAATTTATACTAAAGATTTTATTAAAATTATTATTTGATTTCTAAAATCCTAATTAGAATTTTATTTTTCATCATTTATATTTCAAGCATATAATAAAATATAGGTTTATAATGTTAATCCAAATAATATTATAAACATGCATTTCTTATTCTATTTATTTAAAAACGAAAATTTTTTATCAATAATTACTTCAAATATTTCAATATATTGACAATATTTAAGATAAATTTTCTTACTTAGAGATTTTTAAAGAATCATTACTTGGACTTTTTTAAAATCTCATCCTTGGAGATTTTGTTTGCTTTTTTAATATAATGCACATAGATTAACTTGTGATACTGTTACATTACATGAAAGTTTGTTTTTAAAAAATAAAAAGTAAACGAGAGTTTTTTTATATTGAAAATCATTCTAAGTATTTCAATATTTTAACAATATTTTTAGAAAAATTTTCTTACTTAGGAAATTATCTAAAATCACAACTCGAACTTTTTTATTATTAAAAAAGACAAGAAATCTTCATTGAAAATTATTCTAAATGCTCAAGTTGACGGTATTTTATATAAATTTTCTCACCTAAAGGTTTCTAAAAAATTACTACTTGGATTTTTTCAGGATCTCATCATCGGAAGCTCATATTTATTTGAAAAAAAATAAGTGACATGCATATAATGCAAATAATGAAATATTAGAATGCATATCTTATTTATTCCCTTTTTTAGAAATATTTGTTTACTAATTTTTTTATTATTATTTTTTTAACAATGGAGAATTCTTATTGTATTAAGATTTTTTGTATAAATACTCTAATATACTAGTAATATTTAAAAAAAAAAATTTTTCACATAGAGATTTTTTAGATATCTCTATTTGAATTTTTTTTAGAATCTCATTATCGAAACTCCATCATCATCATTTTCTTTTTTAATTACTATTTCACCCTAAAAGTTATACGATGATTCAGTTATCCATAAATAAATTTATTTCCTAAAAATGTATATTTTTATAGATATTTTATTTTTTATTTAAAAAAATTATTCAAATTAAAAAATAAGAATCTTTGTATTGAAAATAGTTTCTAAATATTACAATACTTTATTATTTTTTAAAAGTTTTTTCTCACTCAAAAAATTCTCAAAAAGTACTACTCGAATTTTTTAGAATCCCATCATTGAAAATTTTTATTTTTATTTAAAAAAAAATTTTTTAGCCCTTTTTTAAAAAATATATATTTATTTTTAAAAAAATCAAGATTTGAATGTGCAATAAACACATAAATAACTTAGCAAAAATATATAATAAATAAATAACTAAATAAATAATAAAATTACCCAAAAAGTTGTCAAATTTAGTCAACGATTCAGAGTGATGCATTTTTTATTTAGCCTGGTTCTTTTGGTTCAACAGACGGTTCGAGAAAGGTCTACTTGATTCAAACTAATTTAGGAGTGATTCGGATGGATCGGTTTAAGGTTATGATAAGGGTTGGAAACCAGGTCAAGCGCACGAATATTGGATCTGAGTTTGAACCAACACACAGGTAGTCTATTTACTTTTTCTTTTACTATAAAACCTAAAGTTTTTTTTTTTGACTCATTTATCGCCTCTTCTAAAAAAAAAACTTAGTTTTCCTAAAAAATTCTAAAGTAGCAACCCCAAGTCTATAATCGACAACTAACTACCGCACCTACTGTCATTTGTAGTTTCAACCACCTGAACTTTTTTTTCTTTTATCTTTTTTTTTCTTTTATCTTTTTTTTTTTTTTCCTTTTCTCCTTATCTTTTTCCTTGCTATTACAATTTTTCCCTTCTTTCTCTTTACCAAAACCACACCTCCTTATGCCATTGCTATCGGCTTATTTTTTCTAGTCAACACTGCATCTTTTTCTTTTTTTCTTGAATTTTTTTATAGAATCTGATCTTTTTTTTTTTTGTTAAACAAGGTTGCTTGGCATTGAGGTTCCTTCCCTCGATGAGGATTATGATTTTTTTTTTGGGTGTGATTTTTGTGGGTTTGGTAGTAGGTGTTTTGGGTCACTGGTTGTTAGTGTTTGAGTGGTGGAGAGGTTTTTTTTTATGGGTTTTTGCAGAAATGGTTGATAATTTAGGTTCTTGTTTTTTGGATACTAAAGTTTGTCTTTTTCGGTTGGGGCTAAGTCTCGGGTTAGTGGTGGTTGGACGAGGTTTGGCAATGAAAGAGGTAAGTATGTTTGGTTCTTCTTTGTTAAAGCTATGGTGCATGTCTTAGCAAAGGTTAGGCTTATAATGTGGGTATGGTAGTGGTGGCTATGGTGCTCGTTGTGGGTAGTGGTTTGGGCTAGTGGTTAGTAAAAGGTGGCTATGCGGTGTATGAAGGACTGGACTGGGGATCGTGTTGGGTGATTTTTTTGGTGGTTCTTAATGCAAGGAAGCGTTGGGATTATTGGTGAATTTTTTTGTAGACTTGTAGGGAATAAGGTAGTGAATGAGGTTTAGAGCTGGTGGCTTGAAAGGTATGCACTTTTACGTGGGTAGTTTCAGTTTGAATAGGTTTCTATTTTTGTGAAAGAGTTTTTCTTTTGCTTCTCGTTTCCCTTTTAAACTGTGAATTCCTTTTAATTTATCAAGACCATTTTACAATTGATAATTTGACTTGTTATGGCTGCTTTGCCTCTACAACATTGATAGCAGGGTTGGTCAAGTAATTGGTTGTTGCCTTGAGAATTTTGGCCTCACATGGCATGAATTACTAGCCATTAACTTTTGTTGTTTTTATTTTTTTGCTTTTTAAAAAAATTTTAATTAATTTGATTAATTCTAAATGATAATAAAAAAAATTGGATTGGGTTGAATGTGGGTTTATTGGCTTTTGGGCTTTTAGGCTCATATCATTTTAATCTAATGTTGAATTAGACTATGTTTTGATCCACGTAAAATGAAAAATAAAATGAAAGAAATAATAATAATAATAATAATGCAAAACAAGTTCGAATAAATTTAATTCGATTTAATGTTTAAACTAACTCAAATAAAAACATGCAAATTAAGTATAAAAATCAAATAAATTCAAATTAACTCGGACAAAATTGGATATTTACACTAATATTGCAGTTAATATGATAAAAGAACAAAGCAAACATTAGAAGTAAATTATATATGATGAATACCAAAAAAGTATTTGAAAAACTTATATTCTTTACAATGTCTCCTCGTCACCTTTTTCAAATTTGTCACAACAATTTAAAAAATTGAAGAATAATTATTCTTAAAAAATGGAAGAATTATTTAGTCTATAAATATACAATTGTGAATTATTAACTAAAACTGTTGTCAATTATCGATGCTCACCCATGGAATAAACTTTTAATGTTATCTTTCAGATTTACTAAAAAACTTTATCATGTTCACACCTTAAAAACAAAAATATAATCAATAATTTTCTTTTCATTTTAAACCAAATTGAATGTTCATCTAAAAAGCAAGAAATATCCAATTCTTGTTTTTGTCAAAACAATTTACTACCAATGCAGCTTATCATCCCATGAATTTACACAAAAAAAAAAAAGGTCATGCCTCAATCAAACAAAGAAAAACACACCAAAATATATGTTTTTTTAACCTATAATTTGTCCTTTAATCACCATTTCAAAAAAAAAAAAAACACTAAAACATATCAAATTCTAGTTTCAATACAAATAATAAAATCATATCATAAAAAGAGATTTTTTTGATATACCTAAAATTTGTCAAGATGTGAAGGCTGACCATGGTCTCTATTAATAATCTTAATAAGCTTCAAAAGCTAAAAAAATGCAATACATCATATTCATTTATTTTTTTGAGATAAAATTGTTATGTCGACAAAATCAAAAATTACTATCACTATTAGAACTTGAAAATACGAATAAAACATGCTAGAAATAAAGAATGAATGAGTGAACATATGAAAAGATAAACAGAATGTCAAAATAGAATTGTTTTTATATAATTTGTGATCCATCATTAATTTGTTAGTAAAAAAAAATGAAAATATCGATGATTAATCATAATTTAACATAAAATTCGAAAGAAAAAGTTACACCATAAATAAAGTAAAATAAAAAAATTAGCAAAATATACCTCTTAAATCCATATTAAAGATATGACGTAATCGCCGGATCATGTCTCTCCCTTGCTTTTTCTTTCTTTTTTTTTTTTCTCCATTTCTCTTTCTCCATTTTCCCTTCATCTATTGTCTTAAATCCATATTAAAGATATGACGTAATCGCCGGATCATGTCTCTCCCTTGCTTTTTCTTTCTTTTTTTTTTTTCTCCATTTCTCTTTCTCCATTTTCCCTTCATCTATTGTTTCAATTCTACCTCTCTTAACCTCTATGCTTCCATCAGCTTGTAGCCCAACCCTCTTTTTTTCTTAATATATTCTATTGACAAAAAATCAATAAACAATGTAAAGTAGAACTAACCTTAAACTGAGATGTTGTAGTACCTTTAACAATACTTGCAATGGAAGGAAAAAAATAAACATCTTAAAAATTTTAAAATCAATCAACTAAGTCAAAAACAATTTCACACTCCAAATATACAAAAATCATAGAAAAAATTTATTTTCCTTTCCTTTTTCTCTTCCATGCTTTTTTCTTTCAGTTCCCTTCAACATCGACCAGCGAAGAGATACCCTTTATATGTCCAGGATTACTTTCTTTTATGGGGTATACCTCAAATTTTAGAAGAAAGCAAAACGAGAAAATAATAGAAACATGAATTAAAAATGTATTGTAGGGGAAGAAAATGAGTAATAAAGGTCATTGATTCCATTTTACAAATGATAGATTTTTAAATAAATTGAAATACAGTGTAAATGAAATCTTTGTATAACCCTAATAAACATATCAAAATGATATTTTACGACTGGAATTTATTTCTACAGTCAAATAATGTAAATAAAATAAGCACAATTATTTTCCATGCAATTTAACATTAAAGATGGCATATTAAATAGTAAAAAAATCAAATTTATTACCTCATTGAAATCTGTAAAAATAATAACCAACATGAAATCAAAATTTATAAATAAAAAAGAAAAAATCAAATGGAAAGCAAAATTGGCAAAAAAATTCAAACATAACATAAAATCACAAAATATAAAAAACTTACCAAGAGTTCATTAGAATGTTGTCACGCTCTCTCTTTTTGATAAAATCTATAAATACAAAAAAAATCAGATGCAAATAAAGGATAACAGAAAAAAATAAATAAAAGTTACCGAAAAACCATCAACAATCATTTTTAATTTTTCCTTTATTTTTTTAATTAAAAAAATAAAATATATGTCATATTATAAACGTCATTTTTAGAATTAAAAAATTTATCAAATAATTTTATCTTATTTCAAACTATTTTTTATTGTTTAGAATTTCAAGTAGAACTTTTAAAAACTTTCATAAATGCATGTAATAAATAAAAAATAAAAAAAATGAAAAAAGGGCCAATGCAAAATTTTTCCAAAAAGAGGTCTAATTAAAAATATGGTATATGTAAAAAAAAAAATAATAAACTGTAAGCCCAGAGTTGTGGACTTCTGGTAGAAAATATTATTTACGAATATGATTACACACACCTACGTTTCTGACATGCCCTTTATCTCTGTCTTTCTCACGTGTGTTGAGTTATAGATGCCCCCTAGAGGATAAGACCAAAACAGATGGAATCACATGAATTATGCTACCACAGAGTTATAAACAAGTGTTTATCCTAGCTCAAGGCTAGTGTCACGATTCACGTCTATTTATGAGAAATTATCCTTTACGATTGATTATGGATTATGATTTTATCTTATAAAGATATTTCATAAATTAAAAATAATATAAATTTATATTTCAAATTAAATTTTTACACATAATTAATGTGAGATTTATAAAATCTTTTAAAAAATTATGACATCTTTTCTATTCCAACACATTCTTCATGTTTGGTGAGGTATTATTAATATTTAAAGAGTTTCTTTTGATGTCAAATATTATAATTTGATAAAATTTTAAATTATTATTTATTTAAATTTATTAATTATAATTTTATTTCATAAAAAATATCTCATAAATTAAAATAATTTAAACATTTATATTTTAAATCAAATTCTAAATGCATAATTGAAATTCGTAATTCCTCTATAAATCTATAACACCTAGCCTGCTTCCCCATGTTCAAACTCTTTAAACAAAATTGCATGCAATATTAATGTTGGCCGGTGTTTCAATGCCACACTCCTTAATTTCTTCAAAATGAGAAAAATTAATGGTATAGAACAACCAGCTATGCAGCCCTAGATTTCGTTTTTCATGTGGATCTGTCACCATATGGTGCATTTGTTTTATATTAAAAGAAAAGCATAAAAAAGGTTGACCCGCTTCACCTACCCGGCTATAATCATAGGGACCCAGGTCTGTGACGTGTAGGGTGGAGATGCAGCTAGAACTGAAAATAGACTAAAAACAGAAGAGATAAAAACGAAAGTGGGTCGGGAATGCAAAGACATGGACTGCCCACACACATTCTAGGGCCTAATTGGGGCCACTTTAGAAAAATGATCAATTTGATGATCCTTCCCACCTCCTAAGACTAACGGTTCTAATCATAGCACCAATACAAAACCTTGACCACCAATCCATTATTTGCTTAAAAGTTTAGGGGTCCCACCTTGAAATCCATATCCATATCATCACATACATAATTTGGCTCTTGTTAATTATCCAATCTTGAATTAATGAAGTGTTCAATTCTTTTCTTTTTTTTTCCCCTTTATTTATTTTGTGCTTAGTTTAGATAAGAAAGATCATTCCTTTTTATTCTAAAAACAATAATAGGACCCAACGTGCTGCTTTTAAAATGTTAAGTAAATATTTAATAATATATATAATTGTACAGATATGAAATTTTTTAAATTGGGAAAAATGAAAATATTTTTTGATTAAATTTCTAAATTATCATTTGTAATTAATTCTTATTTATTATAATTATAAATTTTAATAATAGTATTAATTTAAAAAATAGTTTTAATTATATTAAATTGCAGTCATTTATGATAGAATTTTTTGGATAATAATTCTCTAGATGCTTCTTATTTGGTAGAATTTTATTAAATAAAAATAAAGCTAGAGTTTATGAGTAATTAAATCATCTCTTTTTTTTATTAAAATTCTAAATTATCTTTTAATTTTTTATTTAATATAATTTTAAATTTTAATAATATTATTAATTAATTTAATAAAAAACTTTAATTATAAATTATTGAATCAAACATTCACATATAACATAATTAAAATTTCAATAAATTATTAAAAAATATTTACAAAAGAAAAAAATAGGTCCTAAAAAGAAAAGATAATGAATATTAGCTTGCAAACACTATTAATTAGTAATGTCACTTTCAACATCAAATTCAAAAGACTCCTATTTCTTTTAATTAATAGTTAACTAAGATTTACATATAGTTAATGTGAGCATCCGCACTAGCTTCCAAATGAAGCCTTAGGCGCAAACCAATGCCAATTCGATCACTCGTAACAGGTTTATTACATAAATCAACTTTGATATTTCTTTAGTCGCTGTTTGGAAAAACGTCAAAACGGATTCTTTTTGTTTCCAAATACTGCAACTTTGAACTTTTCTCATTTTCGTGGACGTTGCCAAACGGATCCTAATGATAACAATCTGACACGTGGGACATTCTCTACGCTTCAATCCATATTAAATAATGTCGTGTTTAATCCGACCACGAGCCTTCTGAGAATCTTCTTCCTGTGATCTGAAATCAGAGCCGTCTGATTGACATGTGGTGATCTGATGATAACAAGACAAAAAACACAACCAACCCCACAAGATAAAGTTTTTTTTTTTTTTTTTCCTTTTTAAATGAAAATAAATAAAGACTGAGCTGATTGATCTAACTTTTTAAGCTCCTCATTACGTTCACAACTTCACATACTTTTTTGCACTTAACGCTGTACACAACAAGCTCACTAAAGCAATTTTTTTTAAGAGAAAGATCTAAGAAGAAAAGAAGAAAAAAAGAAAACCTTTGAGCTTCGATTTTGGTATTTGTTTCATGGTTTTTTGGGTAAGTTACTCGCGAAGCACGTTTAGTTCAGATTCGTTTATTATTTTGAGTTTAATTGATTTGATCCGTTTGATAAGTTGAGATGTCGGCTGCTGAACTCGATTCTTGAGGTAACTGCTGTTTCTACCTTGATTTTGGTTGCGAATGGCGGGACAGATTGAAGAGCCTTTCAGCATTAGTTCTCAGGTAAATCTCTTCTTTTCTTTTCTTTTCGTTTCTTTTTTTGGTTAACTGTTTGAATTTTTTTCCACATAATTTTGAACCACAACAGAGCAAACAAGTACAATATAGAATAGAAAAGAAAATAATGATCGGTTCACTTGATTTGCAAAGTGAAATTGCATCTTATCTATGGTTTGGTTTCAATTTTTGATATGATCTCTGTGTTTTTTTTTCAACAAAAAGAAATCTTTATCTGTTTTCCCTTGGGATGATTGGAGTTTAAGCTTCTTAAATCTATTTACTTGTTATGTAGGTTTTAGTTTCTGTTTGTCCATTGGTTGATTTGTTGTAGTTTGATGATCATGATCATTGTTCCTTACGTGATATGTCAACATTTGATGATATAAGAAAACGGTCAAAAGATTTACTGAACCTCTTCCTATGTATTCAGATCCTTTCATCACCTGTTTCGATTTTGACACTAGCAGATAAAATCGTAGTATTTTATATGTTAGCTAGTACTTTTTAAATTTGAATTTGGCTACAGCACCAGAGATAAAATTGTAGCGTTACATATGTTAGCTATTCCTTTTAATTTTCGAATTGGCTATGGCACTAGTTTTTTTCCATTAGAAAGTTCTACTATATTTTTTCTAAAACGTTGTAAGTCTATAGAAGATTGTCATTAACTATAGTGGCTTCCAGTATCTCAATTCTCAAGTGCTGATGTAATTTGATCTTGCTAACCTCTTCCATGAGTTTCTAATCAGAACTGGCTCAGAAAATACATTTCTGTATACTGTAGCACAGTAGCAGATCATTTGTCCACGTATTTCAGTTTTTTTAACTCCACCTTTTTTTTTAACTGGGCAGGCAGAATCTTTGCATTCTGGTTCTATATCATTTGGGAGATTTGAAAATGAACCCCTAGCTTGGGAAAGGAGATCCTCTTTCTCGCACAATAGATATCTTGAAGAGGTTGAGAAATACTCAAAACCAGGTTCAGTTATTGAGAAGAAAGCTTATTTTGAAGCTCACTTCAGGAAGAAGGCACTTCTTCTTCAAGGTTCATCTGAGGACCAAAATGCAGTAGAATATCAAACCTGTGAGAGTGATGCTGTGGAGAATGAGGTTTACAATCAAACAGGTGAGAATGATGCTGCAGAGAACGAGGGTTATGGAGATGAATCTAATAGTCTATGTAAAGGTAGCCATTACAATCATTTTGATGAGAAGAGCTTGGATGATGTAGATTATGGGGAAGATATTTGTTATGGAAATGAAGGGAGCCTATTTTATCATGAAAATGAAGGGAACAAGTTTGATCATGCAAAAGAAGATAGCCTTTGTGCTTGCTTTGACAAGAGTCCTCAAGATTCAGAATATCATGGTGAGGGTGCATTGACCGAATGTGGAAGAGAATATCCTGGTGTTTTATCTGCCCATGAAACTCATGTTTTGGTGCCTGGAGATGTTAAAGCTGAGGAAACTCATCAAAGTGAAATTGGATGTGATGAGCCTCTTATAAGCAATAATAAACCAGAGACGGAAGTAGAAGAAAACCTTGATGATGATGCAGTTAATATTGATGAATCATTTAAGTCCAGGGATCCATCCCCCAACAATGAAATCACTAGAGAAGTTGGTACTACTAATTTAGAAATTCGGCAAAATCATTCTCCAAAGGTATGAGTTTATATTTATATTAGTTCTTATTGTTTGAAACAAATTACTATGTTGGAAGTACCAAAATCAAAATTCTGAAAAGCTGCAGTCATGAAGTAGCTAGAAACTTGATTTCACATTGTTTTCTAATGTATGTCTGCGTATCTTTTATCTCATTCTTTCTCTATGTGGATAAATATACTTAATTTTGTCTTGTGTTTACCTCCTTGTGGCTTATTAAATTTTCAATTCTAGTTGAATCCTGCTATTGAAAATAAAACTACGAAACCAAGGTTGAAGTCTCTGGTGAGTCCTGACCATTCCCAAAAAAACATTTATTGTGATCCATCAAAAGTAGCTGCAAGGATTCAAGTAAAAAGGGAAAAAGAGATTACAAGGAGAACAAAAGCAGAAAAACTGCCATTACAAACGGCCACTCCAACTAAACGTTCAATGCTTAGATCTCCAAAGGAAGAGGTGAAAATTTGGACTTTGACCTGAAGCTTAAAAGAAAAAAAATATTGAAAAAAGCAACATCTGTATTACCTAGCTTTTACTCTTTATCAAGCATTTTTATTAAGACTTCATGCTGCTATTTGAATTTCCTTTCCTTGGTCTTTTTTGTCCAGGATTCTAAGAGATTCAGTACAAAACTAAGCATTGAGAATAAAAGGTACCTATTATTTCTTGCATTTTAATAATATGTATGTTTCATTTGTAGGGACATTTCAAATAATTATTTCATTCTTGTGACAGTTTAAAAGGACCAATGACAAAGAAAGTAATTGAAGCTCAACCTTCTTTATCCAAGAAGAATGAACCTGTTGCTCGCCTGACACCAAACATGTGTGTAGCAACATCATGGGGATTGCTTTATGTCATCGAAATTTTAACCTTTAAACCTTAATGTAGAGTATTTTTTGTTTTACATAGGCTTAAGCAGGCTGTCAGTTCAACTAAGACAGATGTAAATTCAAGTGCTGGAGCATTCGATTTCAAAAGTGGTGTACGAGCAGCAAGGAGAAAAGAGGCAAGAAAGCATGCTATCATTCCGAAATTTTCGTATTCTTTAGTTTAAGGTATACACTTTAATTTCCTCTGTTCTTTTTGTGATACGATGGTTTCAGTTCTACATGAAATTGGAAGAGAAAATGCATGCCAAAGAGGCTGAGATGAATCAGATTCAAGCAAGAACACAGGTAGGGGAAGCATACTGTATTCAGAATTTACTATTTTAGATGAAAGTGAACTGGTTTTTCTCTATGTGCTTGCTTGTTTGTATTTGAAATGAAGGACCAGTCTGACATTTCTGGACTAATGAGTTGCTAAATTTATTGTAGGAAAAGACAGAGGCTGAAATTAAGCAATTGCGGAAAAGCCTTAATTTCAAAGCAAAACCGATGCCTTCTTTCTATCATGTTGTTGCAAAACCAGGGTCTACTGGAAACAAGGTACGTTAAAAGCTCTACTATTGCTTGATTTTATAATGTAGCTCATATGTCCTCAGATATGATTATTTTACATCATAGAAAAGTATGCACTCAAGAGTGCATGTGTAACTTGGAGGTGCTTATATTGGCTCATATTTAATCATGCTCTAGGTTAATAGCTTTAGTTACTGTTCTTCATTTCTATGTAATTATCTTAAAATGCTTAATGTTTTTGACATTGTGTGTTAAATAATCTATTTTACTTATATGAAGCAATATTATTAAAAGATAGAGCATTTATATTTTGTTCTTTGCACAATTGTCATAGATTTTTGGGATCTTTGGAATTTTGTTAGCCAAAGCATTTTCTTCATGTTTCTACTGGATGTCTAATGTTGGTTTTAGTGAACTTCCTTGTTCTTAGACCATTGTTATATAGCATGCGAGAATCTAAAATGAATTTGACTATCCAAAGTTAACAGTCAGAGAAGGGAAAAAGATACACTTTGGTTGATGATGGAGAAGCGCAAGGATGAATGAGCACTAGTACCTTAATCCTTGTTCTTAATCTCTCTCAAGGATCGAGGGTGCATCTATTCGATCTTGCCAAGTTTTGTAACCAGAAACTAGGTATTGTTACTGAATGCTAGTAGACATTTGGATTGCTCTGAGTGTGATGGAAAATGTGATAAATATTTTGAGCATAATATGTTAAATGATTTTAATATCTAAGCGTTGGAAACACTGAAATGCATTCTATATGGTTAAGTTTATATATGAAAGTTTCCTTTCAAAATGATAATTTAGATTGACTGTCACTCCAGTGTATGATATATGTATGATATATGTATGATATAAGATGCATAATCGGCCTTGACTCCTTTGATAGGAAGTTGGACTTGTATACTTATTGTTGGACCTGTATATATTGCTACTTTTTTCCTGTGATTAATTCTCCTATGATAATCTGAGTCCCTTATTTCATATTTTTGTTCCATTTATCAATAGATTTAATACTGGCTTTCTTCTATTTCTATATCAGGCTGTATCATCTACCATGAAACCTGCTAAAGTACAAAAGAAGTCAGCAAGTACGGGGATGGGTGCAACTCCAAGATCACCATCAGTCTCCAGGGAAGCAAATAAACTGGTCCTTTCTGCTAGTGGATCTGTAGATGAGTTGAATTATCCTACAGTTGAGTCATCTCAAGCTGGCACCATGTCTTTGGCTCGACCAACTGAATCTATGACACAATATGTTGTCCTTACGAAGAAAGAGCGAGAGAAAGAAGGCAATAATTTGTCAAAACATCGAATATCAGCGGGTGGTAAGGTTGTAAAAGATCATAAGATTGGTGGCAGGCCGAAAGTGGGAGACGAGAGAAATAGCAGTAAGATGGTGAGGAAGAATATCAAGAGTGCTGCAATTGCCAATGCTTCTGGGATGGGTCGTTTGGCAGTTGTGGCTTCCTGAAACGATCTGCCACGGTCTCCCTTCTTCACCCAATATCCTTTCCCATTTGGCCTAGGCAGCCAACACAGGTACCCTCCATTCTAATCATGTGTTGCCTTCAATGCAAAATTGAATTAAACCGTACCAGAATGTCGATTGTCCGGTCACATTGAAATTCCTATTTCATGCAGAAGTAGAGAAATGACAGCCAATAATCATAGGTTGTTGATATTAGTATATTTCCTCCATTGTACTTGTTTTCGTTACTCAAAAAAACTTGAATTATGCAGCGTGCAATGTAACATTTAGCTGGGTCAACTAAAAATGGTGGTAATTTTATTGTGATCCTGATCTCATTAAACGTTATAGAAATTGTTCTAATCCTGATATCATTTACTTGAAAGCAAGTGATAAAAAAAGCGTGTAATATTGCAGCAATTTTATTGTAATCCTAATCACTTAGAGCCGTTGAGCAATAATGGCAAGCAAATATCAACCACCCTAAACCTAATCAAACCAAATCATCAGTCTTATTCATAGATATTTATATGTTTTTTCTCTGTTAGGTCATATTTTCTGAAACGTCTAAAATACAAAGGTTGGTTCGGCACGCAACAATGTTTGCAGTGGAAAAATTTTCTGTTAAAGGACATTACTCTTTCAAAGAAAAAACCATCATAGTGATGTCCTAAAACCATAATAGAACTCTGCAAATTGTCAAAAACTGATGTCCTAAAACGATAATAGAACTCTGCAAATTGCCCATACTGATCCAAAATAGGTGATGCAATCAAGTGGGTTCGCAAAGTTCTAATCAGAACAACTAAGACAAAACAGGGAAATTAAGAGGAAACAAAAATAAACATCCTCATCTCCTTCATTACCAAACAAAAAGAGTAAGGTGCCTGGGCCACCACCGCCTCTTTGATTCCTTTGTCTTTCACTTCATCACCATTCCTACACCTTTTTTCAACCACTAAAAAACACATTCACAAACTCATTTTTAATTCCTATCACTAAACATGATAGAAGTTAACATGGCTTAAAAACAAACAGAAACAACTAGAAAAAAAAATACAAGAAGATTTGTGGTTGCAATCATGATCACTGATTTTCCAGGACTACTTGTTGCTGATGATTGATCATCTGTTCTGTATGGAGGTTTCCTGTAGTAGTATGGGAAATAAGGCAAGATAGGGTCTGGAGGGGGCTGACCGTATAAAGTATTACCATAAGGTGGTGGTGGGTAATATGGTAGGTTCCCTGTTGGTGTAGGGTAGGAAGTTCCTGGTGGAGGGTATAGTCCTGTTTGTGAAGGTGGTGAATAACTAGCCGGAGGTGTTTGAGTGACCGTGCCGCCGCCGCCGCTGCCTGTTGGTGGAGGGTAACATGGATATGGACATGGGTTATCTTGCTTTGTTTGAACAAAGATGCTGAGAATTATGGAGGAGAAGAAGAAGACGGTAGTGAGAGCTTTGTTAAGTGTGTTGGCCATGTTATACAAGGAAGAGATTGGAGAAGCAAGGAAGGATGGAGGGGATAGATAGAGTTTAGTGAAGAAAAGAAAAGTAGCTAGGAGAGAGTGAAACGTGGGAGAAATTGCAGACTCCCTTGGTTGAAAGAGTTTGGAAGGCTTTCTGGGTCACGTCTCAAAGTAGGAAAAAAAGAGCTAAAAGGGGTTAAAGGATTAAAATGTAAGTCCTAGCTACTAACTCTCTCATCTTAACGTTTGATCAAAGAGAGCCACATTTTGCTGTTCAAAAATCCTTTTAGCTGTTGAAAAGAAAAAGAAAAAAATAAAAAAAAGATGTCACATTTTGGACATGGGAAAATTGCACATGGGAAAACCTACAGATTTTTTGTTTTTTGTTATTTTTTTGTTTGGGGGGGGGGGGGGGTGGGGGCGGGGGGTGGGAACTTTCTAGTCTCAGACAATAGTTCATCATGAGGAAAACAGGGGCCTGTTTTTCATAATAACCACAAGCCACTTCAGGATTCAATTTGGAAATTTTCTTTCTCTTTTGTATCAGTTTTCATTCTAAATACTTTTACTATTTTACATAAATTTTCTTTATGGCCATAAATTCGGGCCATCTCAACAACGATCAAGGTAAATGAGGTCAAAGTGTGAGCAAAGAGGTGGGTTTCTATTAAGGGTTTGAAGAATTTGATGAATCCGAGAACGAAGTAAAGAAAGTAAAAAAGATTAATTTTGAATCACACTAAAATATTTAATAAAATACATAAATTTTAAAAATTTTTAATATAATATTTGAAAGATGATTTGTTAGCTACATAACATCATATAAAGTTAAAATATTAAAAATAAAATAAAATTAATTAATAAATTTATAATTCAAATATAACATTAAAATTTTAAAATTTAAATATAATATTAAACATTTTAATATACTTTAAAAGTAATTAGTGCCATTAATTTAATTAACACTTTTATAGAAGATGAAAATAATATTCATGAAAATCATCGTTATCAAAATTAATTAAATTAAAGGAACATTTTTAATGATTGTTGAATTTCGAATGGGGACCATTTATTACTAATAAACAGAGTTGTTAGGAGACATTTTCTCAAAATAATGCTTTGAAAGCACTAATCAAACACCTCACAGCACATGTATACCCTGCATTTCTTCAATCAAGAAAATTTCATTTAACTATTCCTAATGGCTTATTTTATTGCAAAGAATTCATCCCTCTAAATTATTTTAGTACCCATAATATTAGTTGTATTAAAAATTGCAGGACTTGCTCTAAAATAAATTTATATATTTGGACAAAATTTTTTTTTTTTTATATTTATAATTGTGTCCAAAGTTCACGAGTTACACATGTCGTAACGGTTTTGTGTCCGTCCGATAATTTGAAAACGAAATAAAAAAATTAAAGGAGTCGTCACCAATATTTTTTGGTTAAGTGCGATTGGTCACATACTAAAACATATTCTTTTAAAAAAAACTTTAAAATTAATTAAAATTTATTAAAAAGATAATTTTATGGTCTACGAAACAGTTTGGGTTCATGAGTCAGTTACGTGTGGGGAAGGATTAGCACCCTCATAGCGCCTGTTAAAAATGGTACCAATTAACAACGTGTTATCTTTTGATTTTGATAAAAATAGTCCAATTTTTGGTGTTCGAAAAATAATCTCCTTGATTTTTTTCATTTATTAAAAAAATTTATTCTCGAGAAAAATAAATTAAAACTTTTTTATTGAAATAATTCTTAAAATATTTCAGTACGTTGGTAACATTAGAAGAATTCTTTCTCACCTAGAGATTTCTTAAAATATCTATACTCGGAATACTTTTAGAATCTCATCTTTGGAGGTCCAAATTTACTTTTCGTAAAAAAATTATGTCATATATGTAATGCAAATAATAACATTTTGATGCACACATTTTATTCTTTTTCAAAAATTTTATTAATTGTTTTATTAATTTTTTAATTTTAATTGAAATTTTGAAGAAAAAGGAATTTAATTATATTGAAGATTTTCTATAAATATTCCAATACGTTGGTAATATTTTACAAAAAATCTTCTCACCTAGAGATTTCTTAAAGCATCTCTACTCGAAATACTTTTAGAATCCCATCATTGGATTAAATTTCTTTTCTTCCTATTTTTATTACTTATATTTTTAATTTATTAATCAATTTTTATTTATTACTAAAAAAAAAAATCTTTACTGTATTGAAAATTTTTTATAAATACTCCAATATACTGGTAGTATTTAAAAAAAATCTTCTCACCTAGAGATTTCGTAGGCATCACTACTCGAAATACCTTTGAATCTCATCGTCGGATAAAAATATTCTTTTCCTACATTTTTTATTATTTTAGTATTATTATTAAATTTATTTTTATATTATTGTTTTTAAAGTTTATTTTAAAAATTAACATAATTATATAAAAAAAATTTAACTACAATTTCATCATTTAATCTAACAAATATAAATATTTTAATATGTATAAATATTAATAAAATAATATATAAAAAATAAGAAAAATTCAAAAAAAATTTTTTTTTACCTAAACTGGATCGGTCAAAGGTTTGATCAACGTGCAATTCGGTTCGACGGTTCGACTCGGTCTGGGCGGTTCAACGGTTCAGCACCGGTTCGATTCAGTTTAGGCAACTCGATTTCAGTCTAGTCAGACCGATCAGAGGCTGATGAAGGAAGCAGGTCACGGGTCGGATCACGGGTTGACGCGCGGATCCTTAAAGGTTAAAACGACGTCGTTTTGGGTTTTGGCAGCTTATATAAAACCAAGAATTTTTTTTCGATCATTTTTTCTTTTCTTTCCAAAAAAAAACTTCTTTTTTTTTCAGGAAAAAAAAAATAGGTCACCGGTCGCCGTCGTTGCCGTCATACCGTCGCCGTTGGTCTGGGTTCCTCGTTCTAGGGGATTGTTTTTGCTTTTTTTTATGTTTCTGCAGAATTTTTTTTTTTCGACAGAATTTTTTTTTTATTGTTTTTTGCTTTGGTTTTGCCTCTCTTTTCAGTTTGCAAATAATAAGCTCTATTTATAGAGCTTTTTGAGATTCAAATCCCAGATCTTCTGGGATTCGAATCTTATTTTTTCAACTGAGAAATCACGTCTGCCGTTCGTGATTAGCGGCTTGTCGGTCGACCGCTGGCAGCTAACGACGGTAATTTTAGACTTTAGAGATTGTGCATTTAATGCACTAGATCTCAACCGGATAAGGATGAAGAAGAAAGGAAAAAGAAGAAGGAAAGAAAGAAAAAGAAAAGAGAAGAAGACAAATGCAAAAAATGGGAAAAAGAAAAAAAAATAATAAATGGTGTTTACAATTGCCCCTCTTTGCCTATTTCTGTGAATCAGGAATAAGGCACAGACAAACAAACAACCATTTTGTTTGGAAAGATAAAACATTGAGAAAAGAAAAAAAAAATTTTTTTTGTTCGAAAAAAAAAAATTTTTTTTGTTCGACAAAAAAAATGGCTTCTCTCAACAGAGGTTCAATTGATATTTTTGAAAGTTTAAAAGACTCCTCTTAGCATAGACTCAACAACTTTATTTTTTTATTTTTTTTATTTTTTTTGAAAAAGCTCTTCTCAGCAGAGGCTCAACAACTTTTAAATCTCATATCATGAAAATGGCTCATCTCAGTAGAGGCTTAACAACTTTAAAATTCTCTTCTTGGAAAAACTCTTCTCAGCAGAGGCTCAACAACTTTAGAATTCTTATCTTGGAAAAGCTCTTCTCAGCAGAGGCTCAACAACTTTAGAATTCTTATCTTGGAAAAGCTCTTCTCAGCAGAGGCTCAACAACTTTAAAAATCTCTTGAAAAAGCTCCTCTTAGCAGAAGCTCAACAACTTTAAAAATCTCATCTAGAAAAGCTCCTCTCAGCAGAGGTTTAACAACTTTAAAATTTTTATCTTGGAAAAGCTCATCTCAGTAGAGGCTCAACAACTTTAAAATTCTCTTGAAAAAGCTCATCTCAACAGAGGCTTAATTGATATTTTTGAAAGTTTAAAAGACTCCTCTCAACAGAGGCTAACAACTTTAAAAATTCCATCTTGAAAAAGCTCCCCTCAGCAGAGGTTCAACAACTTTAAAAATCTCTTGAAAAAGCTTCTCTCAGTAGAGGCTCAAAAACTTTAAAAATTTCATCTTGGAAAAACTCCTCTCAGTAGAGGCTCAACAACTTTAAAAATCTTTTAAAAAAACTCCTTTCAATAGATGCTCAAGAACTTTAAAATTTTCATCTGTTTTCAAATTTGAGTTTTCATCTCTGAACAAGTAAATTTCTCTCTTTTGAATTCTTTTGTTTGATCATTGTCTTTACCAAAATCTTGTTTTTCATTAACAAATGGAAAATTTTTATCTTTGTTACAACTTCTCATGAATGCATGTATTGAGTGCTCTAAATGCAATGCATGTAATGCAATCAAAATTATTGTAGTAAAAAAGTTCTCGAAATCTCTCGTTTTTGGCTTCTTTTATCAGAATTTATATGACCAATCTGTTCCTAACATCTGACCACAATATTTTTCTTCTTCAAAAGTTTGCAATATCAATGTCTTGTCATGCTTTTCTCATCCTTTTTCATTTGCCTTTGTTAACTTTAAAAGTAAGGTTGAGATCTTTCATGTTTATTTTTTTTTTTCATCATTTTAAGTTCAAGATAAATAAAATACAATCACACATTTCTTTTATTCACTTGTATGATGAACAAAAATATCAAATAAGGATAAAGGAAAGGATATGTGTATTTTATTAGGCTGACAACAAGTGCATGGCAAAGTGTTTGAGTTGAAACAAAGGTGTCCAAATAATGATTATAAGATAATCATGAACAAAATATTCCCAGATTCTTTCTCTAAAAGTAAATCAAATGACTTTCTTGATTCTTCAGAGTTTGTCAAACTACACTTGCCACTGCATTGTGGGATTTTCTTCTGATGATGCTTCTGCTTCACATCCAAGCCGTCTTTTCATGTTTTCAGCTTAGATAAGTCATCATTTTTTTTTTTTTTAAGTAAAATATTTTTTCACAACATCTGAATTTATTGGGGTAAGTAAATCACATCCATCCATTTCTGTCAAAATCAATGCCCCACCAGAAAAGACCTTTTTCACCACATATGGGCCTTCTCAATTTGGTGTCCATTTTTCTCGATTATCATGTTGATTTGGAAGGATTCTTTTTAGCACTAAGTCTCTTTTCCTAAAGCAACGGGGATGAATTTTCTTGTCATGTGCTTTCATTATCCTCTTTTGATATAATCGACCATGACAAAGTACTGACAGTCTTTTTTCTTCAATGAGGTTTAACTGCTCGTAGCGATTTCGAACCCATTTTGCTTTCTCTAACTCTACCTCCATTAGGACTCTCAATGAGAGAATTTTCATTTTGACCAGTAGCACAGCTTCCATTCCATATACCAAAGAGAACGGGGTGGCCCTAGTAGATGTTTGAACTAATGTTCTATAAGCATACAAAGCAAAAGATAACTTCTCATGCCAATCTTTGTAAGTATCAGTCATTTTTTCTAAGATTATTTTGATATTCTTATCGCAGCCTCCACTGCCCCATTTATTTTTGGACGATACGGTGTCAAATTACGATAATGGATCTTGAACTGAGTGCATACTTCATTCATCATTTTATTGTTCAAGTTTTTGGTATTATCAGAAATAATTATCTCTAAAAGCTCAATCTGTATATTATCTCTCTTTTTATGAACTTACATACCACAGATCGGGTCACGCTAGCATATGATGTAACTTCTACTCATTTAGTGAAGTAATCAATCATCACAAAAATGAATCTATGCCCATTCGAAGCTTTTGGAGTGATAGGACCAATGACATCCATGCCCCACATAGAGAATGACCATGAAAGAGCCAGAACGTGTAATGTTGATGGTGGAGCATGAATCTTGTCAACATAAATCTGACATTTATGACATCTCCTAGCATAATCAATACAATCACCCTCTATTGTTCAACCAATAATAGCCAATCTTCATAATTTGTCTAGCCATCATATGACCATTTGTATATGCCCCATAAACTCTATCATGCACTTCTTCAATAATCTTATTTGCTTTAGCTGCATTTACACATCTTAAGAGTACTTGATCTCGACCTCTTTGTAAAGGATATCTTCATCAATGAAGAAACTCATAGCCAATCTTCTGATAGTCCTCTTATAATTTTCTGTTGTATGTTTTGGGTATTGTTGGCTTTTAATGTATTACATGATATCATGATACCATGACCTCTCATCAACTTCTTTTTCAACACTTGAACAATATGTTGGTACATCTTTCACATTCAGCTTGATGGATTAGATTTCAGTATTTGCATCTATTTTAATCATTACAGCTAAAGTAGCCAGTGCATCAGTAATTTGGTTTTCCTCTTTGGGTAGATGCTCAAATTAAACTTTTTTAAATTGCTTGACCAACTCAGAGATGTAGTTATGGTACTGGATCAACTTAGAGTCTCTTGTCTCCTATTCACCTCGTAATTGATAGATGACTAAGGCTGAATCTCTAAACACATCTAACACTTTGATTTTTTTTTTCATTGTTGCTTGTAGATCCATAACACAAGCCTCATATTCAACCACATTGTTTGTGCAATTAAAATTTAACCTGACTGGATGGGGTAATAATGTCCATCAAGAGATATCAAAATTGCCCCAATACCATGACCCAAAGCATTAGTAGCTCCATTAAAATACATCCTTTATGATTTTTCAATAGGTTCATTTTCTTCAATGGCCATCACATATTCTTCAAAAAATTTTAATTTCATTGGCTCATAATCTTCGACTGTACGATCAGCAAGAAATTTAGCTATTGTACTCCCTTTAATAGCCTTTTGAGTCACATAAATGATATCATATTCTGAAAGCATAACTTACACCGTGTTATTCTTCCTATCAATAAGGGTTTTTCGAATATATACTTAATAGGATCCAGTTTTGCTATGAGCTAAGTGGTATGATAAAGCATGTATTGTCGGAGCCTTCAAGTTGTCCAAGCTAATGCACAACACATCTTCTCTAATGGTGAATACTTGGACTCATAATCAATAAATTTTTTACTCAAGTAGTAAATTGCTCGTTCTCTCTTATTAATTTAATCTCTTTACCCCAGCCACACATCCCTTGAATTTTCATGCACTGTCAAGTGCAAAATCAAAGGTTTTCCTGCATTAGTGCAACCAACACAGGTGGATTTGATAAGTATTCTTTGATCTTATCAAAAGCTTCTTGCATTCGTCAATTCCATTCTCCAAGATCATGTTTTTTGAGAAGCTTGAAAAATATGATACATTTATAAATGAGTTGAGAAATGAAGGCGAGCAATATAATTTAATCTCCCTAAGAAACCTCACACTTCTTTTGAGGTATGAGGAAGTGATAAGTTTTGGATAGCTTGTATCTTATCTGGATCAACTTCGATTCCTTTTTCACTAACTATAAAGCCCAATAGTTTTTTTGATTTGGCTCCAAATGTACATTTAGCAGGATTCAACTTTAACTGAAATCTTTTCAGCCTGTCGAACAACTTTTTAAGATTGACTATATGATTATCTCTTTCACGAGATTTTACGATCATATCATCCATATACACTTCTATTTTTTTATGCATCATGTCATGAAAGAGAGTCACAATTACTCTTTGATAAGTAGCACTAGCATTTTTTCAACCCAAAAAGTATAACCTTATAACAGAATGTCCTCCACATGGTCACAAATATAGTTTTTTTCCATATCATCTTGAGCTATTTTGATCTGATTATAGCTTGAAAAATCATCCATAAAAGAAAATATAGAGTGCCTAGCAGTATTATCCATTAGAGTATCGATATGGGGTAGAGAAAAGTTATCATTGGGACTTACCTTATTCAAGTCTCGATAATCGACACACATTCTTAATTTTTCATCTTTCTTAGAAACTGGCACTATGTTGGCTACACATTCAAGATATTTTGCTACTTCCAAAAATTCAACATCAAATTGTTTCTTCACTTCCTCTTTAATTTTCAGCAGCATCTCTAGCTTCATGCGCCTTAGCTTTTGCTGCATCGGCTTACATCTTGATTTTAAAGGTAACTTGTGCTCTATAATATTAGTGCTGAGTCTTGGCATATCTTGGTAAGTTTACACGAACACATCTACATATTCTCAGAGCAACTCTTTTAGTTTTTACCTTTCAGTTGGTAAAAAAGATGTACCAATTTTGACCTCTCTTTTGTTCTCACCATCTCTCAAATTTACTAATTCAGTAATTTCTTGGTGGGGTTCAATTGGCTTATCTTCATGTTCCATTAATTTTAACAAATCAGGAGGCAATGTATAGTTATCTGAATCTTTCTCATTATCAAGTTCATCAACATGAATTAAGTTTTCAAAATCAAATATGAGATTATTGCCATGATTATATTCGTGTTCATTGTTTGGGACCTTGTAAAGGGTAGGATGAAGAGAATGTTGGCACAAAAAAATGGAATGACAAGAAAATGATGAAAAAAATGAATGAAAAGTAAAATAAAGATGAAAATAATAGAAGAAATACGAATGCATCTTATAAGTCTTTTATTAAAATGACAAACATAAACACACCATAAAAGATCTTCTAATACTCGTAAAAAGTAATTAGGGATTTAAAGTTTCACAGTATATTACTTTTCTAAAGTTTTAAAGACAACAGACAACTCTGTAACTTCTTAATTATCCAGCTCAAAATCTGAAAGATAAGGGTACACGAACAGCTTTTCACTTCGACTCTTCTTTTCTCCATCATCCATCATTTGAATGGCTAACTTTGAAAATTTTTCCACAAATCCTGCACTTGAAGATTTCGATAAATCTGGATAAATGTATCCTCCCGAGTGAAAAGAATCATAGAGGTATGGAATGATTATGGGCTCTGACTCCGGCTCATATCCTTTAAAATTAACTATCTTCTTATCTCTTTTCTTATTCACCATTCTTACTCTGTCCCTTCTTGTTGGCTTATATCCCAAGCCAAACCTGTCTCTCTTTTCATATATGGTTGATGGTTTCGTGATTCCTTGTAGGTTCTTTCCAAGTCTGACTTTAGGTCGCTATCTCATCTTGGTAAGCTGTTTGACTACCATTTTAGTTATCGTAGATAAATGTGGCGAATACACTTTAGATATTTTAGTTATATATGTTGCATTGACAATCTCGAAAGATCTATAAGAGCATTCTAGAGCTTTATCTACGGATTTCACATAAGGAATATTTATCGATTGAGTTACCAATAAATCTTTTTCTTCTGCCACACATGTTAGCTTCCTTTCAACAATGAATTTGACTTTCTGATGTAATAAGGATGGGACAACACCTGCCATATGGATCCACGATCTATCCAATAAATAACTGTATGAAGAAGAGATGTCCATAACTTGAAATTTCAAGTTAAAAGTGCATGGGCCAATCTGTAATAACACTTCTATATCTCTTAGCACCTCTCTTCTGGTTCCATCAAAGGCTTTCACTATCATATGACTAGGTTTCATATAAGATCCATAAATAGGGAGTTTTACCAGAGTAGTCACAGGTATAATATTGATGGATGAGCCATTATCAATCAAAACCTTAGCCATTATGTGACTTTTACATTTTACAGTAATGTGAAGAGCCTTGGTACTTTCTCTACTTTCAGGAGAAATTTTTTCATCATTGAAAAATATATAGTCTGAAATCGTCAAATTACCAACAAGCTGTTCCACATATTCAACAGAAGTATTGTGAAACACATATGCTTGATTTAGCATCTTCAGTAAAGTATTACGGTGTGCCTCTGAACTAAGCAATAATGACAATAATGAAATTCTAGCTGGCATCTTGTTAAGCTGTTCTACCATGCTATACTCGCTATGTTTTATTAACTTTAAAAATTTACCTGCTTCACTCTCAGATACTGGCTTCTGGCATTCTTTTTTTGAGGTTACGTCAAGACCACTCTGACTTTCATTTTTTTTCCTACCTTAGCTTTTTTTTTTTTTAGCTTTTTCTAGAACCTTGGGGTATAGCACCTGCCACTTCGAGTTATGCCTCCTACACCCATTATGTTGGCAGTATCTGGGTTGACTATGACATCATAATCATACTTTTAAGGTACTACTTTATCATTCTGATATGAAAAAGGGCCAGGAACTTTAATTGTCACCATTGGTCAAGAAACAAGCTTTTCTAGCTTCGATGTTGGCTTCTCATCATAATAGATAGTTATCGATCTACTTATAAACTTATTCTTTGAATTAATGGTAGACACTTCAGCTTTCACCAACTCTTCTTTCTCTTGGTAAAATTCTATTCGACCCTCATCCATCAATTTTTACACCTCTTGATGGAATTGGTGACAATTCTCGATAGAATGCCCCAGAACAGCTCCGTGATAATTACAGCTTTCAGTTGAGTTAATTGTTTCAGAGTAATTTTGAGGTTCTATTGGCTTCAACATGTCAGCTTTGACCAAGGCTTCAAACACTTTAGCCATAGGAGTTTTGACCTTTTCTATTCTTCTTTTCACATAGCTTGTTTACCCATCAACCAAAGCATTTATTGATGGCCTGCTATGATTTGGTAAAGGGTTCCCATTGACATTTGGAGTCCCTTGTTGGTTAGTATCAAAATTTAATATTCTTTCATTGATTAACCCATGTACTTTGTGCTTTAAAGCAGTACAGTTCTCAGTAGAATGATTTGGATTCCCATAGTGATAATCATAATGTAAATTGGGGTCATACCATTTGGAAAACGGAGGTTTCATAGGTTTAACAATAACAGGAACAAGTAGATATTTCTCAACAAGTCAGAGATACAAATCTGTGTATATCATGGGAATGAGATCGAAAGTAAGTTTTTTTTTAGTATTTCTTGAGGCTCTTGGACCATTATTAAGTCTCTATTCTGGTCTTATAGGTATAGTAGGATGATTATAAGAATAGGTGGGTGTTCAAAAAGATGGTTGAAAATGGGATGGATAAGCTGGTGGTTGTAGTGGTTGGTATGGTTGATATGGATGAGGGATGGATGTAATATTGTTTATGGAAGGGTAATGGGTTTGGTAGACTGGTACAGGGTAGGGCGTGAAACCTCTGAACTGTTGCTCTACATAGTTTACTACTTGGGCTTCATTTTTTTTCTTTTTAAGAGCTTCATCTTTTTTTACTCCACTTGTCTCTCCTGTATCGAGCTTACCATTCTTTATAGTACTTTCAATAATCTCACTCGATATCATTATATTTGTAAAGTTCTTGGTTGCATTGCCTATCAATCTCTCATAGTATAGTACTTTCAAAGTATTCACAAATAAAACAGTTATTTCTTTCTCGGTGAGAGGAGGTTAGACTTGTTTAGCCACATCTCTTCATCTTTGTGCATACTCTTTGAAGTTTTTAGTTACTTTTTTTCCATACTTTATAAAGATAGATGATCTGAAACCATATTCGTGACATACCGATATTGTGTAAAGAATGCCTTTGTAAGCTCTTGCCAAGAACAAATACGAGTCCTATATAATTGAACATACCATCTAGCTGTAAAACTTGTAAGACTATCTTGAAATATATGCATTAATAACTTCTCATCACGAGCATGTGCTGTCATCTTTCGACAATACATGGTGATATGGGTCATCGAACATTTTCTACCATCATATTTTTCAAATTCAGAGACCTTAAATTTAGGCGAAATGACCACATCAGGGACTAAACAAAGCTCGATTGCATATGTGAAACCATAAAAATTTATTCCTTCCACTGCTCTAAGCCTTTCTTCTAATAACTTCATCTTTTCTGAGCACTATTATCTTTCACTTTCTCAGATATCTTTATCCCTAGCTTTTCTCTTTCTTTGGGATCATTCAAATCAGGAACTAAGATTGGCTCGGGTGGTTTTTCCATCATAACAAGATTAACAAAATTTTGAAATTGTCCCAGAACAGGTGTAGATGTCATTCTTGGATAAAGATTGGGATATCCATCAGGAATAAGAATTTGTACTTTAGTTATTTGAGAAGGTTGAGTAGGTTGTGGCTCAAACCCTTGAGAGTAAACAGGATCCACCATGTTGATGATTGCTCTTGAAAGCTGAGATTTTCTTCCACTATTTTTTTTGTCAAGTTTCTTAAGCATATCCATTATTGTACTAAAATCCCCTCTTAGTTCTTCTTGAGCTTTCTCGATTCTCTCAAATCGACTGATCTGTTCTTGTTCCATAATTTTTGTTTGAGTTCTGGTGTTGTATGAATGGTGAGTGGGTTGAGTCAAAATTTTTAAAGGGCGAGCTATTCTTGAACCTTTATTACCATAAAATTTTTAGAAAAATCAGAATGTCATGTGTCAAAATTTTTATTTTTTTGGAAATTTTTTAAAAAAATGATGCAAATGATGCATGAATGCAAGTGAATAAATATTTGCCCATGGATAAATTTCAATACTAGAAATTTTCATTGATTTCATATAACTTTGATTACATGGGATTTATCACCCTAGAATTATATCCATAGAAGCGTTTGACTTGTTCGTAATGGTCTTTTATCTCGTTTAAAAAGTTTACTAGGCGCTGTTCATATTCTCCTACAGGATTGACTTCTTGTATTAATGCTTCTACCTTTTCAACCATCTCTCATGCCTTTTTTACTACCTTACAAACTTGACTGGTTATGTGCTTTATGTACTGTTGCCTCCCTAAACTTTCTACTTTCCACATCAAGTGAACATCTCTTTCTGAATCACATGTGAAGATCTAATCTTTTTTCCTTCTATGCCACTCATCTATCATTACTGAAATATGGTTCTTGTGATCTTGCAATTGTAACTCCAATCCTTGGATCACCTGGAGAAGTGATTCTTTTTCATTTAGTACTTTAAAGTACTTTCTTCTCTCTTTTGCGAGCATGACTTTCAACCTTTCCTTTTCATTTTGGCATTCCATCAATCTTATTGAGGTTGTAGAATATAATTCCTTCCAATTCTAACATTCTTGAGAAATTCTGGTGGTCTTCTCTTGTTTTTCTTGAGCTTTACCTTTTCATTGGTTTATTCCCTCTCGGATTTCATCCGTTTCGCGTTGTCGACTAAAGTAAGACTTGGTGACTTTTTCAGTTTTGAATTGAACTCGTAACCTCTTATTTTCTTGGTTTAGATCTTTTAAATCACTATTGACCAGATCTCGTTCTTTTATGACTTTTTCTAATCTGTTCCCTTGTATCTCTGCTTCATATTTCAATTGCCCTACTTTCTCGTGAAGTCTCAAATTTTCTCTTTTTATTTTTTTTTAGCTTTTAATTCTTTCTTGACAAGCTCAACTTTTGATAATTGCACATCTTCTGAAAGATTAACCAATTGATATGAGCTATCATCAGGAGGGAGTACTATGTCTCTAGGTCGCCTTACTTTCCAAATCTGGTAATCAGAAGTGACTTTGTCGATGAGAGGCCCTAACCTCATTTTTCGTGTTCTCTTCCATGCTTGGATCAACTGCTTTGAGGTTCTTGATGGATTTGGTTTCCTATAAATGAATTCTACTTGGATCAGACCATGAGTAACAGGAACAAACTGCTTTACACCAAATTGCCTAAGTACCATTAATGGAACGTAACTTACAATACCCCATAATCCTAACAACGGTAACCACAACTCATTTTCTCCACGATACAATAAAGGCACACGAGGCATCCAAGGTGCCATCTACTCGATTTCATCCCCAGTAAGCTTTCACAAGAAAAGCACCCAATCTTCTTTAATCTTCAATGTTAACCATTGGCTTTTACAAAACTCTTCGATTGGTACCTTATTTCAAAGATATGGTTTGGAAAATGCACTCTTTTCACACTTGAAATGACTTTTAACCCATACGTATAATAGAGATGCACATCCCATAAATCATCTTTTTCCATTTCGTCGATAGAAATTCAATGATCGAATGGTTTCTGCTAAGACTACTAGTATAGGATTAATTGCTTGGGTTTCAATTTACTCAAAAAAATCTACCACAGTTATCTCAATGTAACCCAAAGTCTTTGGAAAGATTACCATGCCATACAATGCTAGAGCAAACACAGCCATACCTTGATCATCATTTAAATGCTCCTAAATGAAGTTTCAAAGAAAATCCCAACGAATGCTGAGATGTTCACCTTTAGATTTCGTGAAAGAATCAATAGTTTCTACTTTAACCCCCATAAGCTTGGCTAACTTTTTACGATAACCTGATTTTGGCTTTCGGGTAAATACTTTATCTGGACATTGTAGTTCTATCCCGAGCAAAATCGAATACTCCTCGATAGTTGGCACCAAATCTTTTTTATTAAAAGTGAAGCATCTATAGGATGGATCCCAAAACTATATAGCTGCTTTGACCAGTTGTTCATCGATCACTACTGAAATAAGGGATGCAATCTGCCCATACTTTTTACAAAAGCTTTCTTTTATTTCTTCATTTAACTGACCCCAGACAGTAGCTAACTCTTTTAAATTATTCTGTGTGAGATCTAAATGTACTTTCTCGGGTAATTTAGACACATAATCGATAGGCAAACAATCTCCATTCTTTTGTTGAACTTCTTTCGATCAAACATGTACTTCATTATACGATTCACATGGCACACTGACTAAGGATGAGTAAATTTGTAGTTCTACGGGATCCATGAAAACTTCTTAGGAGAAATATGTCCTAGAGTAAATATCTCGATGCAAAACTGTATGATATGATTAATGCAAAAAAAAAAATGAAACAAAATGGAGTTAGTGTGGTTGAAAAAAAAACATTTTTTGTTTTTTAGTGTTTTTGAGATTTTTTATGTTTTGTTTTGTTTCATATTATACACAACTTTTATTCTTAGGTATTTCATACAAGAAGATGGACAAGGCTCTACATAAGGTCGGTTTTCTAAGCTTATTATATGCTGGGTTTGGATTGACAGGGTCTGAAGGTTCCCAAATTGTTTTTCACTGTCATCCATGATGGACTAGTAAGGCACCCCGATCCTCACCCATTATAGGCTACGAATGGAAAGGGTTCAATTCGAGTGGAAGTATTTCGCTTGCCATTACGGAGGTTATCATCTCACGAGAGTATATGTACTTTACTTCCTCTTATAAAAGACGAAGCTTGGGTATAGAGCTCATGTATGAGATGCATCGTGCCATTGTGTGTAAATATATCCTAATTTATTGAGAGCAATATATACAAAAAAAATAAAACATAAGAGGCATAGTAAAAAAAATGTGTGTGAATTTTTTTTGCTTTTTATTTTTTTTGTTTTGTTTTTTTGTTTTTTTACTAAAAATGAAGAATAAAAATTTAAGAAATTGATTAAGACTATTTAAATCAAAATTTGAAGATAACAAGTAGTTAATTTTGGCATGACTCTAAAAAAAGCGTCCCCAGTGGAGTCGCCAAGCTGTAGTAACGGTTTTGTGTCCCCCCGATAAATTTAAAAACGAAATAAAAAAAATAAAGGAGTCACCACCAATCTTTTTTGGCTAGGTGCGATTGGCCACCTATTAAAACATATCCTTTTAAAAAAATTTTTAAAATTAATTAAAATTTATTAAAAAGATAATTTTACGATCTGCGAAACAGTCTGGGTTCGGGAGTCGGTTACGTGTAGGGAAGGATTAGCACCCCCACAGCGCCCATTAAAAACGGTACTAATTAACAACGTGTTATCCTTTGATTTTGATAAAAATAGTCTAATTTTCGGTGTTCGAAAAATAATTTCCTTGATTTTTTTAATTTATTAAAAAAATTTATTCTCGAGAAAAATAAATTAAAACCTTTTTATTGAAATAATTCTTAAAATGTTTCAGTACGTTGGTAACATTAAAAGAACTCTTTCTCACCTAGAGATTTTTTAAAGCATCTCTACTCGAAATACTTTTAGAATCTCATCTTTGGAGGTCCAAATTTATTTTTCGTAAAAAAATTATGTCATGTATACAATGCAAATAATAACATGTTGATGCACACATTTTATTCTTTTTAAAAATTTTATTAATTGTTTTATTAATTTTTTAATTTTAATTGAAATTTTGAAGAAAAAGGAATTTAATTATATTGAAGATTTTCTATAAATATTTCAATACGTTGGTAATATTTTACAAAAAATCTTCTCACCTAGAGATTTCTTAAAGTATCTCTACTCGAAATACTTTTAGAATCCCATCATTGGATTAAATTTCTTTTCTTCCTATTTTTATTACTTATATTTTTAATTTATTAATCAATTTTTATTTATTACTAAAAAAAAAGAAAATCTTTACTGTATTGAAAATTTTTTATAAATACTCCAATACACTGGTAGTATTTAAAAAAAATCTTCTCACCTAGAGATTTCGTAGGCATCACTATTCGAAATACCTTTAAATCTCATCGTCGGATAAAAATTTCTTTTTCCTACATTTTTTATTTCTTTAGTATTATTATTAAATTTATTTTTATGTTATTGTTTTTAAAGTTTATTTTAAAAATTAACATAATTATATAAAAAAATTTAACCACAACTTCATCATTTAATCTAATAAATATAAATATTTTAATATGCATAAATATTAATAAAACAATATATAAAAAATAAGAAAAATTAAAAAAAAATTTTTTTACCTGAACCGGATTGGTCAACGGTCCGGTCAATGCGCGGTTTGATTCGGCTTGGTCTGGGCGATTCAACACTGGTTCGATTTGGTTTGGGCGGTTCGATTTCGGTCCAGTTAGACCGGTCAGAGGTTGATGAAGGAAGCGGGTTACGGGTCGGGTGTGCGGACTCCGAGTCGGGTCATGGGTTGACGTGCGGATCTTCAAAGGTTAAAACGACGTCGTTTTTGGTTTTGACAGCTTATATAAAACCAATAATTTTTTTTTCGTCATTTTTTCTCTTCTTTCAAAAAAAAAAAATTCTTTTTTTTTCTCAAGCAAAAAAAAACTAGGTTACCGACCGACCATCGTCGCTGTCGTACTGTCGCCGTTCGTCGATCACTGACCGCCGTCACCGATGGTCAGAAAAATCCAAAAAAATACTCAAAAAATTCTTCTTGTCACCCTAAACACAGATCCAGGCTTGGTTTCTCCCGAAAGTAGCCCAAACAACCCAGATCGACCTTCAAAGTTTCAGCCAAAAATTTTTTTTCTTTTTTTTGTGTTTTTTGGTTTGTTTTTTTTTTTTTGTGTCTTTGTAGGTGTAGTTTGGTGCTGGGTTCCCCGTTCTAGGAGACTATTTTTGCTTTTTTTGTGTTTTTGCATAATTTTTTTCGACAGAATCTTCCTTTTTTTTTGCTTTGGTTTTGCCTCTTTTTTCGGTTTGCAAATAATAAGCTCTATTTATAGTGCTTTTTGGGATTCAAATCCCAGATATTCTGGGATTCGAATCTCATTTTTTTAACTGAAAAATCACGCCTGCCGTTCGTGATTGACAGCTTGTCAATCGGTCGCTGGCAGCTAGCGATGGTGATTTTAGATTTTAGGGATTGTGCATTTAATGCACTAGATCTCAACCGGATAAGGATGAAGAAGAAGGGAAAAGGAAGAAGGAAAAAAAGAAGACAAATGCAAAAAACGAAAAAAGAAAAAAAAGAAAAAATTAAATAATAATAATAATAATAATAATAATAATAATAATAAAAATAAAAAAATGGTGTTTACAACACACAATTATCAAAGAATATGCATGGGCAAAAGAAATATTATATTTTTTGCCTGGTGATGATGATGCATACAAAAAAATTTCATACGTACTCGAGTTGAACTTTTCTCCTTAATGAGGCCATGACTGGGGTTGATTGCATCGACAGATCTAAATGGGTGAAAAATTAAAATAATTTCTCTTGATATTTTTAAAATATTTTAAAATATTTTTTATATTGATAAAATTCATAAATTTATAGACAATTTTTTACATTATAAATAAATACTTTCAAAAAAAATTTAAAACTGGTCACTAAATAGTTAGAATATAATTTAATTTTTTTTTCTTTTGCAGATCATATTGGAATGGTAATAGTGTGGATATCCGTTATTTCTGAAATATTTATTTAAATATCTGTTTAAATTTAATATCACTATCTAAATTTGAATTTATTTAAATAAATTATATTTGTTTAAATATTTGAATTCATTAAAATATTCGTTTATTTAAAATTTTTGTTAAAATATAAAATAAACCAGAATTTCATTTAAAATTTAAGTTCACTTTTAATTATTAATAAATAAAAATTATTTTTTAAAGTTTGAAATCTTCTACAAATATAAAATTATATATATATAATGAATTGAAATATACATTATTAATTATTAAAATTTAAACGAATTTAAATATTGAATATTTAAGAGATATTATTAATATTCATTCTGAATCCATTACAAATAATATATTTTTTATCTGAATCTATTAATTATTTATTATCAATATCTAAATTTAACATAAATAAATAAATAATTATACATATTCATTTATTTACTATCCAATTGTCATCTTTAAGGAGTTGGTTGTGGTGGTTAGAAGAGGGGAAATAATTGCAGAAAAAGGCAAGTACAAATACTGTTTCTTTTCTCTCAGTTGCAACTTTGGGGCCTCCGGCATCTTACATAGTTACACCTAATCAAAGGTATCATGGGCTTATAATCAATTAAATTTTCAGTTTAATAAATGGATTTAGTACAAATAATGTTAGTCCAACTGAACCTAACCTAATCTTTACGTTTCAAAATTGAAGGGAACACATAATTGAAGAGAGACAAGTGGGAAAATGATTGCACATTCAAGCATCCAAATTTTGATGACTTTTATCTTATTTTTGCTGACTTTGGAAGTCTCCTTCAGTACCTCTTTTAACTCATCCTTCACGCAAGAAGGAAGTTTCAGTGAAATTGAAATGTATGCCAAAACCCATCGTCAAAAACTCATTATAATAATTATTTTTTAAAATTATATTCATATAATTAATTATTGCATTACTAAATAATTAACTAATAAATTATAACTTAATTAATCAATCAAACCCAGGGACTTGAACATAAAACCTTAAAGTTTTAGGCAAAAGCTTAATTAGGGGGCCAGCAGGAGTCATGGCTCTTAAAATTTTTTTTACACCATTGTAGCATAATACTTCGTCTCACTTAAAATAATATTCAATTTTTTTTTAGTAAAATTATTATTTGACCCCTCCTTGCTCATATTTCTGGCTTTGTTTCTGATTTTAGAGTCTCTTCCTTGCCCCTAAATCAAGTCCTCATTATCTATGTTTTCATCTTATTGGCCACATAGAAGATTGGCTTTTTCTTTTGTTAAGGCTTAAAAATGTTTGTACCAATAAATTTGGGTCCTAAACCAGATTTTTTAGAGACTAAAGGATGGGATTTGGGGGTTTTTTTGTTTGTTATAAATTTGATTGTGTCGGTGGACTACAGGTTTTAATTTTTTTTTTTTACACTTTAAGCAAAAATATAATATATATGAATTAATATTTAATAATTTTTCATATATACGTGGGCAATGCCCTACCCCATATAAATTTGCATGCTTCTTTTTGGTTAACATTAATACAGACTGTTTTCCTCTACTCTATTATTATTATCTAACAACCCATGCAATTGTTTGTTTCACACTAAAGATACTTACACATAGTAATTAAATATTTAATTTATATTTGATGAATTTTGTGTATAAATTTTACACATTATCGATAAATTGAATAATGTCACTTCATTAATAATCAAAAATAAATTTTTATAAAACCTAAATAAATACATAAAAATTTATTTTTTAAAAATAATTTTTATTAATGAGATGGTATCATCTAATTAATTGATAAGATATCACATCCATATACTGATAGTAAATTAAATATAAATTTTTAAATATTTATGGCTGATTATGTTTTTGAAAAATAAATGTTATTTCATTTTGAATTTCAAAAGCATTTATTATTCATTCAATCTGAAATGTAACGGAAATGGAACTTGAATATTCAAAGTTTTCCCAAGAAATCAATGTAATAGAGAGAATTTATCCAAAATTTGCCCAATAAAACAACAATTTCCCAAATTGAACCTTCTTTTCTTCCCACGTATTCCCTTTAATGCTTAAGCAGCAGCTTATTAATTAATTATTTCATACTTTTGTGAACCTAATTCACATTTACAAATTAATCTATGCCACAAACTACAAACGATTGCATAATTTTATTGAACATGGTTTCATTGGTTAGAGATTAGTTGACATTAGTATTACATATTTACAATTAATATAAGAAATCAATTAATAAAATAAAACAAATTAAAAAATTATCAATATAAACTCGATCCAACTCTCATATAGTGAAATTTGAACTTGGGTTTTTTTAAAAAATCTAAATTATTGGTAAAAGAAATTGAATTTGAGCCTTTTGTAAAATATAAAGAAGAGAGGTGTGGACTAATTAGCTTAGCTTTATAGTTTAAAATCTTCCTTTTTGAAAAAAAAAAAATAATAAATGACTAGTTCCTTTTTTCAAACATACGGAGGTCCATATGAGTTTACATATTTGCTAATAGGTCACAAGGAAATTGGAAGCTTACCTTCTTAGATATAAAAATTCTGGGATTTTCCCCTCTTTAACTGTCTACTCGTAATTAAACATTTTTTTCTTTATAAATTATTAGTAAAAAATAATTAGTTTTGGTTGGTACCAAATTTAATCTCGTCATTTTTTTACAAAGTGGATAGTAGTTTGTGAATAGAAAAAAAATTGTACATATTAAAATTAAAAAAAAATTATTAAATATTTTATCTTAAAAATAATTATATAAATCAATTAAATTAATTATAAAATCCCTCTTATCATTCATTGAACTTAACTAATCATGTTAATGATTACGTTCTAGAGTGGAGTATGAAATATGACAGACAAAAATGTGTCATAAATCCCTATATTTTTTAATTTTTAAAAATTTAATCATTTTAATATTATTTAAAAAAATTTAGTACTTATAATATTAGTTTTTAAAAAATTTAATTCAATCATTAATAATAAATAAAGATTAAATTTTTAAAAATAATATTATAAAAACTAAAATTTTTAAATAATATTATAAAATTTAAATTTCTAAAAAAAAGAAAAAAAAACTTATGACAAATTTTAATAAGCATAGCCAGTAGAGATGATTCCCATTACCTAACTAGTACAATGTTGTTGCAATAAAAAAAGTTGTAGCATGTAATATGGCTAGTACAGTGGAGCCCAATCTAGAGAAATGAGAAGTTTGGCTAACACTTTTTAGGTCAGCCGATTGCCTACCAATTCCATGGGCATGAATAACGATGTATCGACGAAACAAATTCAAGTAATAAAGTGGGACCTATGATTGGTGATGAAATCGAAGTTGATCTCATCCACTTCGACTTCCACTGACAACTGAACTCTAACTCTGAAAATTATGATCTCATATCAGATCAGATCAGATGATTAGAATCTGCTCTTTTGTTTCACTTTCACTTCGAGTTTATACCATGAGTGGGTAACATTGCACCAGTGGGTAAAACAAACACCATTTTAATTTAAGATATATATTTTAAAAAACTAATTTTCCTATGAAATAAAAAACAAAAATGGTTATTGATGATGGGGATGAGCTTGGACAGGAGTACGAGGGGAAGAAACAAGCGCCAGTGGCTCCCTATGAGCAAGCCACATGTCCAACTAAAGTCGAACCTAGGAGCGTCGTCAGTCGTCACAAACTGTCAGTGGGCCACTGTTTTTTATTTCTTTTTTAATTCAGAATGCAGTGAACACGCTAGATGGTGGCCTGCCTCTGCTTTGCTTGGCTTAGACCAATTAATAAAACTTAAATGTCTCCCCAATTTCAATTTTAAACCAGCTCATTCTAGAATCTGGATCAATTAATCTTCAAATTAGCTCAAACCCAGAACCAAACAAGACTTTATTGTTCCAACTTTGACATATTTATATTTTGTTTCAAGGAGAAAATCAAAATGAAATAACAATTGAAAATCAGGTCACATAATGAGTAAAATTTTCTAAAATTTGTTATTATTGAACAATATCAAGATACAGCAAGTACAGAAACTAGTAGGTCCTAAAATTTTCTCTTTGGACAAAAGAAAACATTTTCTTGTCCAGAAAACAAAAGAAAAATGTACTTACTATATCCAAATTCTTGCATAAGATATATAGGACCTTTCGATTCCAAATTAATGTCCCATTCAGAAAGCAAGAAGGACCAAGAATCCAGAAACCAAAGCCAATAACCCCACTTTGAGATTCCGGCTTGCACCATAAAAATTTTCAACAGGGTACAGTTCCCCTGGCGGACCAGTTACGTAGATAAAGGATGGCGGAATAGGTGGTGGTGGACAGTATTGAGTTGGCGGGTTTTTTGGTGTAGGTGGTGGCAGTGCCGGTGGTGAAGGTGGTGGAGGGCATGGTGGCGGTGGCGACGGTGGTGGAGGACTTTGTACACATGATGGGGTACACTTGACGCCTTGGTCACCTGGTACACTGTTCTCATCAAGCTTCCTTGATTCCAAGCCGTTGATGGGACATGCAATAGTGGCGATTACAAAGCATATGGTTAGTGTTATAATTGGAAGATTAAAACGGCTAGTTTTTATGGACATGGTGGTGAATCCGATTGCCGCTGGAACTCCTTTCTTCAGCTCAGATGAGGAATTATATCGATCTTTTAGACAGAAAAGAAGAGAAGGAATTTTATGAAAGATTAAGAGAAAAGGAGTTTGTAAGAGCTCCCGTTATTAGGTACATGAAAGACTTTGAGAGACTTAAGTGAAATGCACTTGGTGAAATTAGGATACAAAGCTAAGAATTTAAGAAGGGCAAATTGGAGTCAATGAGACGTTTCTTGAGGGCTTTTTTTTCCACGTTTTAAGTCTGGTTGCCTTGTGTGATAAGGGAATCCCACCGCATGTGGGAATTATGAGAAAGTCGAAGAATAAGGCCCCCACCTTAAATTTATCATTTATAAGTTTTTGTTTCATATTATATCCTACCTAATTTTGAATTATGATTATAATCTAATACTTACAAATGACATATTTTCATCATAAATAAATTAATTATTATCTTTTTAATCAATGATATAAATAAATATTTTTTTTTTACAAAAGATATCATAATATGAGAATAATTGAATTATTGAATTATAAATATTTAGATTTAAATATTAAATTTATTAGGTATCAATTTTTAAAAGTAATTATATATATATGTAGAGTTAAGCCTCGGATTTATATAAATTATTGATTTGATTAGTTGGCAAAAAGAGCTAGATATTGATTTAGGAGTCACCACCAATATTTTTTGTTTAAGTGCGATTGGTCACATAAGGAATCTATCTTTTCAATAAACACCTAAGTTTGATTAAGGATCCCTAAAGAATAGGGTTGGGTCTATTAATCAAAACAAGGTTCAGAAGTTTGATTACGAGTGAGAAAGGTTATAGTACCCTCATAACGCCCATCAAAAGATAGTACTGGTTTAATTTTGTGTTATCCAATAAGCTTTAAAAATTTTACTAAGTAATTAATTATTAGAAATTATTCTTAATTAACTACAATATTTTTGACAAAAAATTAAGAAAAATTCCTTCATCTCAAGAGTATACAAGAAAACTATTGTTTCACTTACAGAAACTCCATCGTTAGATTATTTACCATTAAAAATTTTTCAATAAAAGAAAGAAAAGAAAGAAATAAAATAAAATAAAATAAAATAAAATAAAGGAATAATGATTCAACTTTTGATATAAATCTTTTTCTTTTCATTAAAAAAAAAAACTCATTGCTTTTGTACAAGGAAAGTTAATACTTTCAACTTTTCCTTAAAGCATTTGGAGATTTTTATTTTAAGGAAAATTGATACTTTCAACTTTTTCTTAAAAATATCTTTTAAAAATTTTTATTTTTTAGAAATTTTATTTTTAAGAAAAATTGATATTTTCAACTTTTCCTCAAAAATATTTTTAGAAATTTTTATTTTTTAAAAATTTTATTTTTAAGAAAAATTGATACTTTCAACTTTTCTCAAAAATATTTTTTAAAAATTTTTATTTTTTAGAAATTTTATTTTTAAGAAAAATTGATACTTTCAACTTTTTCTAAAAAAAATATATTTTTTATTTTGTGTTCAAAGGAAATTGATACATTCAACTTTCCTTTAAAAATATTTTGTTTAAAAATTTTATTTTCAAGAAAATTGATACTTTCAATTTTTCTTCAAAAATATTTTTTTGAAAATTTTATTTTAGGAAAATCATTGAAAAAAAAGAATAAAAATAAAATAAAAAATAAAAAAATTAAGGAATACCAAATAACTCTAATAATAATAATAGATAAATAAATAAATAAAATAAACAAATAAAATAAAATAAAATAAAAACCTTGGAACGGTTCGGCTCGGCTTGAATATCGACTGGCACACAGGTTTGTGAATCGGGTTGTGATCGGGTCGGGTCACCCACTGACAAAATGCGCGGATCCTGGGTTTATTAATGCCCAAAATGACGTCATTTTATGATACTATAAAATGCTAATTTTAGCCTTTTTTCAGCAAAGTTCTCTTCTTCCCTATCTCTCTACTCTTCTTTTCTTTCCCTCTCTTTCTAAGTTTTCCAAGAACACCAGTGGAAGCTCGTCGGATTCTGAAAAATATGGTCGAAATTTGGGTTGTTCGCTGGAAATTCACCAAAAAGTTGATCGGTTTTCTGGAAATGTTATGCCGAAAATTGCATAATTGGTTAAAAAATTCAACCGACATTAAAAAAGTCACCAAAAAATTTAAATTTCGTTAGAAAATTCAACCGAAATATGAAATTTCCAAAAATTTCTTAGAAAAAAATTGCCAAAAAAAAATCTTAAAAATCTTAAGATCGCTTCTAAACCTTTTTTATGCCCTTTTTGCTTTTCTTTACTCTCTGTGTGTTTCTCTGTCCCTATGTTCTGTGTTCTAGTGTCTATTTATAGGGATTGATCAGAAGAATTTTTGATCAATCCTAATTTCATCTGGGATTGAGATTCAATCTTTGAATCTAATCCAAACTCTACCAGCCCCTAGATTTACGGCAAAAAAGTTTCTTCTAGAACAAAAATTATATATAAAAACAATAATAATTAAAACAAAATTTAGATTAGATAAACTAAGAAAAATAATAATAATAAATAAAAATAAAAATGATCCCTATTTGGACCAGGCCCAATTGATCCAGGCCTAGATCAAATTGGGCATCTACAGCTGCCCCTATTTACACATTTTTTGTAAAATAAAAATTGTGCAAAGACGTAGACACCCATTCAAGACTCAATTCGACATTTTTTTTTATTTTTTTTATGTTTTCCTTTTTTTTTTAGTCAAAGCTTCTCTAAGCAGAGGCTCAACGACTTTGAGAAACATAAATGCTCTTCTAAATAGAGGCCAACAACTTTGAAAAAATAAACAAGGCTCCTCTAAACTGAGGCTCAACAAATTTGAAAAAATAAATAAAGCTCATATAATCAACAACTTTTGAAAAATAAATAAGGCCCTTCTAAACATAGCTCAACAATTTTGAAAAAAAAATAAACAAAGCTCCTATAATCAGAGGCTCAACAACTTTTGAAAAATAAACGCTCCTCTAAATACAGGTTTAACAACTTTGAAAAAAATAAACAAAGCTTATCTAATCAAAGGCTCAACAACTTCAAAAAAAATAAACAAAGCTCCTATAATTAGAGGCTCAACAACTTTTGAAAAATAAACAAAGCTTTTTGACAATCATGTCTAGAGGAGTCAAAGATCGTGTTTGAAAAAATTTTAGGAGATTATGCCTAAGGGTCTTATAAATTGATCATGATATCGAGAGATATCCTTTTTCAAGGATTAGAATCTTATCTCACAAGCTTTTTCTCAAATTTGAAACTTTTACATCGAAAAGTCTTCACATCTGTCTTTTCCATGTGGGATCCTAGAATACCCCTGCTTTTTGAATTTATGCACTATACTTTTTTAAATATAGTATATGCCATGTAATGCATGAAAAATTTGATGCATACTATGCAAATGTCGGCTAATTAATTCCCATTCAGTTGCAGTACTCAAGTTTTTCAAGCTCTTTTCTTGGGCCTCGAACCCTTTATTCTTCAAAGACCAAGTCAGTGTAACTCTCAATCATCTCTTTCATTTAGATTTGATGCCAAGTCAGTCTCCATGCCAATGAATTTTTAGATTTGATGTTGTATTCTCCTTATCTAAGTTACCTTATCAAGTTTTCAACTTAGATAAATCCCCCTTCTTTTTCATTTTTTCCTTCTTTGTTTTTTTTTTTATTTTTTTTCAAACATAATACTTTTTCATAGCATCAGAATTTATAGGATGGGGCAAATCACTTTCATCCATCTCAGCTAGTATTAACGCTCTACCTAAGAAAGCCCGTTTCATCATATATGGCCATTCTCAATTCGGAGTCCATTTTCTTCTATTATCATGCTGATTTGAGATAATTCTTTTTAAGACTAACTTTTTCTCTAAAAAATAATGAGGTTGAACTGTTTTGTCATGAGCCCTCATCATTCTTCTTTAATATAGTTGACCATGGCACAACGCTGTTAATCTCTTTTCTTCTATGAAATTTAACTGTTCATAGCGTTCTCAAATCCACTCAGCTTCTTTTAGTTCAACTTCTTTTAGAACCCTCAAGGATGAGATCTCTACTTCTACTGACAATATAACTTTCATCTCATAAACTAAAAAAAATGGAGTTGCCCCAGTAGAGGTGCACATTGATGTTCGATATGTATGTAGTGCAAATGGTAACTTTTCATACCAATCTTTGTAGGTCTTGGTCATCTTCTCAAGAATTCTTTTTATATTTTTATTAACTGCTTCAACTGTCCTATTCATTTTTAGATGGTATGGCACCGAGTTATAATGCTTGATCTTGTATTGGGCATATATTGCTTGCATCATCTTGTTATTCAGATTCTTAGCATTATCCAAAATGATTATATTGAAAGTCTATATCTATAAATGATCTATCTTTTTTTGAACTTACAAACCATAGATCGTGTTACATTTGTATATGATATTGCCTCTACCCATTTTATGAAGTAATCTATCATCACGAAAATAAGCATATGCCTATTAGAAGCCTTTGGGGTAATAAGATCAATGACATCCATGTCCCCACATTGAAAATGGCCAAGATAGTGCCAAAACATGTAAAGCAGATGGCAAAGCATGGATTTATAGCATATATCTAGCATTTATAACATTTATGAGCATAATCAATGCAATCACTTTTAATTATCAACCAATAGTACCCTACTCTCATGATCTATCTTGCCATCATATGTCCATTGGCATGTGCCCCACATATTCCATCATGCATTTATTTAATAATTTTTTTATCTCAACAATACTTGATATAGCTCTTTTTGTACAAAACATTCCCATCTAGGAAGAAGCTCATAGCTAATCTTCAGATGACCCTTTTATCATTCTTCGTTACTTAGACTGGATATTACTGATTCTTAATATACTGTAATATATCATTAAATCAAGGTTTCCCATCCTCCTCTTCTTCTACATTGGAGTAATGAGCCGACATATCCTTAACATCTAACCTGATAGGCTGAATGTTAGTATTATCACTAATTCGACTCATTACAGCCAGAGTAACCAAGGCATCGACAATCAGATTATTCTCTTGAGGTAAATGATTGAACTGGACATCTTTAAACTGCTTTATCAACTCTAAAACATACTTATGATATGAAACGAGTTTTAAATTTTTCGTCTCTCATTCTCCTTTCAATTGATATATAATTAGAGCTGAGTCCCCAAACACTTTTAATACTTTAACTTTTTTATTTATAGCAGCTTGTAAACCCATGACATATGTCTCATATTCAACATGTTATTTGTGCAATTGAAATTTAACCTCGCTGTTATAGGGTAGTATTGTTCTTTCGGAGAAATTAGAATTACCTCTATTCCATGTCCCAAGGCATGGTAGCTCTATCAAAATACATCTTTCAGCACTTTTCTTCATGCTTCTCTTCTATAATTGGGAAATAGCCATCAGATCTTAATCAAAAAACTCTAATCTCATTGGTTTATATTCTTTAGTAGCACGATCTGCGAGAAACTCAGCTATACATTTCATTTTATTACTTTTTGACTTACATATATGGTATCATATTTGAGAGCATTATTTGTCACCTAGCAATTCTCTCAGACAAAAAGGCTTCTCAAAGATGTATTTAATTGGATCTAATTTTACTATAAGTTCAATTAGTGTGATAGAGCATGTATTTTCTGAGTCATTTGATAGTCCAAACTAATGCACAACACATTTTTTCCAAAGAAGAATACTTAGACTCATATTCGATGAATTTTTTACTTAGATAATAAATAGCTCTCTCTTTTCGATCATATTCATCTTGCTGTCCCAGCATACATCCCATTAAATTCTCGCACACTGTCAAGTATAAAATTAAAGATTTTCCTGAAACAGGTGGCACCAATACTAGAGGATTTGACAAGTATTGCTTAATTTTATCAAAAGCCACTTGACATTCCTCATTCCATTTCTCATGGTTATTCTTACGGAGAAGCTTAAAAATGGGATCACATTTATAAGTAAGTTGAAATATAAATCGCAAAATGTAGTTTAACCTTTCCAAAAAATCTCAAACTTCTTTTAGTGTACTCGAGGTGACAAATTTGAATAGTCCATATTTTGTCTGGATTGACTTCAATATCTCTTTCACTGATCACAAAAGCCTAGTAACTTCTTTGACTTTGCCCCAAATGTGTACTTGGCTGGGTTCAATTGAGTTGGAATTTTTTCAACCTCTCAAATAACTTTTTGAGGTTGGTGACATGATTTTTATTTTCACGAGATTTTACAATCATATTATTCACATATACCTCAATTTCTTTGTGCATCATGTCATGAAAAAATGTCACCATGATTTTTTGGTATGTTGCCCTAGCATTCTTTAACCCAAAAGGTATGATTTTGTAGTAAAATATCTCTTATATGGTCATAAAAATGATTTTTTTCATATCATTTGTAGCTATTTTTATCTGATTATACCCTGAAAACCCATCCATAAAGGAGAACATTAAATGCTTAGCCATGTTATCTATCAATGTATTGATATGAGGTAAAGAAAACTTATCCTTTGGGCTAGTCCTATTCAAATCATGATAGTCTACACACATTCATACCTTTTTATCTTTATTAAGAATTGATACTATATTGGCTACTCACTCTGGATACTTAGCCACTTGTAAGAAACCTGTGCCAAATTGTTTCTTCACTTTTTTCTTTGATCTTTAGTAGCATTTCAGGCTTCATTCACCTTAATTTTTGTTGGACTGGCTTACATTCTGGCTTTAGGGACAGTTTGTGCTCTACTATCTCCGTACTCAGTCTTGACATATCCTGGTAAGATCAAGCAAATATATCCATGAATTCTCGAAGTAGATCTTCCAAATGTTACCTATCTCTTGATGAAAGTGAAGTGTAAATTCTGACATCTTTCTTATTTTTCTCATCTCCTAGATTCACCAAGTTAGTTATCTCCTGATGAGGCTTAATTGGCTTACTTTCTTATTTTATCAATCTCATTAGGTCTAGAGTTATAACATACTCTTGAGAATCATTTTCATTGTCAAGTTCATAAGTGTTAATTGAATTTTCAAAATTAACCTCTTGATCGTTACCATAATTATCTTTTTATTCATTTAAAGACCTGAAATTGAATGAAATGGGATATATTGGCAAGATGTGTTTGAAAAATGAAAAAATGGCAATAATGAAGGCACAAGAAAAAATGAATGAAAATGCATCATTCTTAATTTTTATTAAAGCAATAAAAGATAAATGACCCAAACAAGAAAGATCACCCTAATGCCTTGGGCAATAACTATTGGGATGTACAATTACATTGAAATAGTCTCAAAGGTAAAAGGTATTTCAATGGTACTCCAATTGTTCAGCTCATAATTTGGCGGACAATGGTGAACCCACCCTTCTTGTTCAAGCCTCGTTTCATCTTCAATAACATGGATGGTCAATTGAACGAATACCTCTTCCATACTTTGTTCACAATCCTCTTATGCATTTAGGTACATGAATCTTTCAGGCTTGAAAGTCTCATACAAGTGTAGGATGATCATTAATCTTACTGTTTTACCCACTGGTATTCTTCTGATCTCCATTCTTTTACTTCATAACCCAGGCTTAACCTTTTACTGTTGGAGGTTCTTTTATTCCCTGTAAGTTTTACTCAGCTCTATTCTTAGATACCAGCCCTTATTGATGACTTGGTACATTACTATCTTTAAAAAAGGTTGATTTTTATATCCTTCACCCATAGAGTTGACTAACTCGAAAGATCGATAAGAGCATTCCATTGCTTTTTCAGTAACTTCTATATATGGGGCATTCAATGGCTGAGTTACCAACATATCTTCTTCTCCAAACACTACCACTAACTGACCTTTCACATTGAACTTAATTTTTTGGTGCAGGGTAGAAGGAATGGCCCCTGCCATGTGAATCTATGCCCTTCGCAGTAGATAGTTATAAGATTGAGAGATATCTATCACTTGAAACTTTACATTAAAAGTGCATGACCCAATTTATAAGAGCATCTTAATATCTCTTAAGACTTTCTATCTAATCTTATCAAAAGCTCGCATGACCATTTGACTATCTTCATATGAGAGTAGTCGATAAGTAGCCTTGCCAAAGTTGACATAGGCATGATGTTGATAGCGGAGCCATTATCAATAAAGATTTTGGCTATGATATGGCTTTTGTATTTGACTGTGATATACAGAGCCTTGACACTTCTCCTTTCTTCTGAGGGAATCTCATCATCACTAAATGAAATATAGTTCGGCATGACTAGATTTTTAGCTAAATGGTTCATATATTCAACAAACACATTATGTGCCACGTATACTTGGTTCAACACTTTTAGCAAGGCATTTCGATGTAGTTTCAAATTCAAAAGCAGTGATAATAATGAGATTCGTGTTGGCATTTTATTTAACTATTCAACCATAAAATATTCACTGTGTTTTATCAGTTTTAGGAATTCATAAGCTTTTTTTTCTGACACTAGCTTTGGACGATCCTCTTCAAGTTCCACTTCGGGGTTATTTCGCTCTTCACCTACCTTGGCTTTTTTTTTTCTAGCCTTTTCTAGCATTTCTGAGTATAGCATCTTTCACTTCGGGTGTTGCCCCCTACACCTGTTATGTTAGCAGCATCGAACTTAGAAGCATTTTTCTTTTGCCCCTGAACTACCATATCACAACCATATTTCTAGGGTATAGCTTTGTCATCCTTATACTAAAATGGAGCCAGGACCTTGAAAGTTATTGGCTTGGGAATGAGTTTGTCTATAACTGACTTTGGCTTATTGCCACAGTAAATTGTCACCGACTTTGGAAAGAATTTTGTTGGCTTGTCGATCATCAATACCGCCTCACTTTTTGAGATTTTTCTTTTTCATAGAGTTTCACCTGATACAAATCCATGAGCTTTTGTACCTCTTGGTAAAACTGCTTACAAATTTTGATAAAATGACCAATTATCCCACTATGATATTTACAGCTGGTACCTGCTATATATGCCGTAAGATAACAGTGCAGACTTATTGGTTGTATTATGTCAACTTTCCACAAAGTATCAAATAGTTGATTGAAAGGTGTCTTAATATCTATAACTTTTCTCTTCAAATGACGTTCCTGTTCATTACTCAGGGCATTTACGTTATGATTAGGTAAAAGATTGCCACTAACATTTGGTGTAATTACCCTCTTTGTATCAAAGCTAATCATTTCATCCTTGATCAAATGTTACACTTTATGTTTTAGGACAGTGTAATTCTTAGTGAAATGACCAACAATCCCGTAGTGATAGTCACAATAGGCTGTGTGATCATACCACTTAGGGTAAGATGGCTTGAGTGGCTCTAATTTGCTAGAGTAATCAAATAACTATTGTAAAGCTCACGATATAACTCTGTATAGGTCATAAGAATTAGGTCGAATACAGACTTTTCATGAGTAGTTTATTGCTCCTGTGATCCACCTATTGGACTAGCTGGACGGGTCTAAGGTCTAAAGGTAGGTTGAGTGTTAAGACTGTATGTGGTATTTTGAGGCCTAAATGAGGGTTAATATGTTTAATGATAAGATGACTGTGAGAATGGTTGGTATGGGTAAGGGGAAGTATTATTCATAGCAGGATAATATAAAAGGTATCTTTGTGGTGGGTAGGGTTGATAACCCTAAATTGTTGCCTATCAAAGCTCACAACTTGAGCTTCAGTATTTTTTTCTTTGGGGCTCTTTTACTTGATGCCTCTCTCTTTCTAACTTGTCATTCTTGATAGCACTTTCAATAATTTCTCCCGAAATCATGATGTCGGTGAAATTTTTGGTTGCATTTCCTATCATCTTTTCATAATAGGAAGATTTCATAATGCTGACGAATAACACTATAGTTTTCTTTTTAGTTAGAAGAGATTGCACTTGAAAAGCTACATTCCATCCACCTTTAGGTATATTCCTTGAAAGACTCATTTACCTTTTTATTCAGATTCTGTAAAGATAAACGATCAGGAGCTAGATCCATAATATATCGATATTAACTAATAAAGTCATGGGCCATATCGCTCCAAGAACAAATGAAGTTCTATCTAGTTGGACATACCACCTAGCAGCGGAGCCCGTAAGATTATCTTGAAAAACATTCATTAATAATTTCTCATTATGAGCATAGGCTACCATCTTTCGAAAGTACATGGTGATATGAGTCTTTGGGCACTTCGTACCATCATATTTTCAAATTTTGGTACTTTGAAATTTGGTGAAATAATCACATCTGGGACTAAGCATAGCCCAGTAGCATCGACAGAACCATAAAACCTAATTCTTTCTACAGCTCGTAGCTTTTGTTCCAGCATACTAATATTTGAATCTTTCTGAGATTCCACCACATTTGCCTTTTTTTTCTCATTTTCTTTCAAGTCATCCAAATCAAGACTTGGATTGGTTCTACTGCCTTTTTAGTAAAAATCAAATCTACATAGCTATGGTAATACCCTAGGTTCGAAGCTGATGATATTTTACGATATACAGGATATGTGAACTGCTATGTTGGTATATCATGTGTGGACTGGGCTTATTGTGGACCAAAATCAAGAAGATATAGAGGATCGACCACTTCTTGTGATGAAAGACCCTGTTGGCTTATGTTCTCTTTTCCCTTGTTTAACTTGTGAATCCTTAACTCATTCTCAATCTTTTTTTGTGCTTTTTCCAATTTCTCAAATCGATGAGAGTTTTCTTGCTCCATTTGTCTAACTCTGGCTATTATGTTATATCTGTAGGTAGGATTCTTGCTAGATGGAGCTATTCTTGAACCTTGAATACCATATCTTAGAATTATCAAATTTATATGACTATCTCATGATTACTTTGTTAAATGTATTGAATGAGAATGCAATGAATGAAAATGCATGCATGAAAAGAACATTTGCTTTAAGACAGTGTTCAACCAAAAGATTTCATTTATTCCAAAGAACTTTCATTTACATAGAATTTATCATCCTAGAGTTATAACCATAAAATCGTTTGATATGCTCATACTGGTCTCTGGCTTTCTCGATGAAAGTCAGGAGACACTGCCCATGTTCTCCTACTGAGGCCACCACTTGTTTCTGTTAGCCTTGAATTGATCCTTATTTTGAAATGAAAAAACATTGAAGCTAAATAAACTTGATCAAGACTTTGAAAAAGGATTTATTTAGTACATGTTTTTAAGTTTTATATTTTTGTACTAAATAAATAATATGATTTTCAAAGCTTAAATAAACCTTTCTTTGTTTTCATATTTCTCAAACCAAATTTTCCTTTAAAGATTATTTATTTGAGCTTAAATGAAAGTCCAACTGTTGTTTTTAAAGTGAACTTATTCATTTTGGACTTAATACAATTTTAATAATATTGGTTTTGAGAATAGATTAACTTAAGAAAGTTATTTTACAAGAACAAAGTTTTCCAACATTGAATTTATTTTATTTTTCTGTATAAATTCACAAGGTTTTAATATTTGAATTTTATATGGTTGGAAAGCTCTTTGAGTCTACTTTCTAATAGATAAAACATAATAAAAATCCAAATTTTCTAAGAAAAGATTTTAAATTTTTACTAGACACACTGCAGTTATCCAGAAAATTGCACAATGTGTAGATTTGAAAATTCACTATAATTCGTATATAGTGAATTAGGTGATGAACTTTACATGGATAGAAAGCCCTTTAAGTCTAGTTTCCAAATCGTCAAACAGTTTGTATTTGGATTTATATATCTCAAGTATGGTCAAATTAGTTAGTAGAGTACAAAACAGGAAACAACTACCCAGCAGCTGACAGGATCGATCCCTCATAGAAGGGATCGATCGGTTCTTAATTTTCAGATGTAAATTGGTTCAAAACATGAATCAATCGATCTCCTCATGGAAGAGATCGATCAGTTTTGGGCGTGGGCACTCCAACGGCTATTTTTTTTCATCATTCCAACGGGTATTTCTTCACTCCAAGCTTCCTCAACAGCTACTTCTTCAATTTCTCTATAAATTAGGGCACTCCAACACACCAAGAAGTTTGATGAATTAAGAGAACAAGAGCCAATAAGCCACATTTTCATTCTTTTAAAGAATCAAGAGTTTTTAGAGCTTTAAAGTCCATATCTTTGTATTTATTGTATCCAATTTTTATTTGTTATTCATTCATCATTTTCTTGTACTTAAACTTAGCAAACACTTAGCCTTAGAGAGGTTGTTCTATTGTTTGCAAAACTACCTTTGATATACAAGGGTGAAAGAGAACAAGAGGTGAGGTATCCTCTTGAGATCTTTGTAGTGAGATTTGGTAAAATACTATAAAGGGTAGAAGTTTCTATCTTAAGCCTTAGAAAGAAAAAAGATAGGTTGTATTTTGAATTCAAGAATAGTGGATTGAAGCTTTGGTGTGGACAACCAAGAAGAAAGGATGTAGGTGCCTTATGGAAAAGAATCGAACATCTATAAATCATTGTATTTGATTTCTCTATCCCTATCTCCTTACAATTTATTGTTGTTTATATTTGATTTTAAATTCATTAATTATTATTGTTTGCATTATATTTTCATCAAAAGTGCTTATTGTTTTAATTTTCATTCAACTATATTGAAATCATTTGTTTGGGAAGAATTTGGAGAAATCTAATTCACCCTCATCTTGGATCATCATCTAACCTATAAAGCTAACAGTTTCAATGCCTCTTTTACCATCTCTCTTGCCTTACATACCTCTTTATAAATTTAGGTTGTTAAGTGCTCAATATACTCATGTTTTCTCAGATTTTTCTTTTTACCACATCATACTTGGTAAGATAACTCTCTATGCTCTCTAACCAATGTAGTAATATAATCTTCTTGTTCATTCAACATTTGTCTCAACCTACTTAAATAATTGTTTAACATGTTATTTTTTATCTGTACTTGGGTACTTTCTTCTTCTAATTCAGCATATTCTTACTTCAATCACTCATTCTCTTCAGTTAGCTCAATAATTGTTATCTTTTTGACCTTTACCCTTACACATAACCTTTTATGTTCTTGGTGTAGCTTCACTAGGTCTTCAACAGTTGTATCACGTTCTCTAACGGTCTTACAAACTTTAGCTTCATGTTTTTTAGCTCTATCTTTCCACTGATCTTTCTCTTCTTGAAACTTCTGAATCTCTTACTTTAGCCTATCCTTTTTTACCTTGAATTCCTTCATTACAAGTTCCAATTCTGGTGGTATCTTTTTAGGCTTTCCTCATGTTGGCGGTTGAAAGCTTTCATAAGTGAATACCATTTCCTATCTCTGTCTTGCTCTTCAAACCAAGTATCCCTGAGTGGCCTTATTAGTGAACAGTCCAGGACTCATTCTACGGGGGTTTTTTCATGCTTTAATCACCTCATTCATCCTCTGAAATGCTTTTGGCTCACTGTAAAAAAATTTGATTGATGAAGCTTATGCATCATGGGAATGAACTGTTCTACCCCAAACTGCCTCTTCACTAAAAGTGGTGCATAATTTATTGCTCCCCATAAACCCAGAAGTGGGACCACAATGTTATCTTCACACTGCTATAGCATATATTCATGATTCATCCATAGGACCAACTATCTTACTTTGGCATTTGTCAGTTTTTATAAGAAAGCTACCCACTCTTTTTTAGACTTTTATTTTAACTGTTCACTTTCGTAAAATTTCTTGATCAGAGCTCGATTACGGACATAAAGCTTCGATAAGGCACCTTTTTTCCATAAGTACAATAATTGTATGCAGCCTATAAAATGTCCTATATTTCGATAATAATAACTCAAAGATCTAACAATCTCTACTAATATTATCGTTAAAAGATTACAGCCATTGATCATACTTTCGAAGAAGTTAATCACTGCTATTTTAATATAACCTAAAACCTTTGAAAATATCACCATTCTATATAAGGCTAAGGCAAATACGTTTAAACCCTATTTTTCGTCGACATGTTGCACTAAAAAATCATGAAAAAATTTTCAAGGTAGGCAAACCTATTTTTGTTTCTTCTTTGTATGAGAATCCACAATCTCTTTGTCTATCCCCATGAGATGGGTCAAATTCTTATGAAATTTTATTTGTGTTTTTTGACATATATCTTGTTAGGAGCCTTAAGGTGCAGATCTAACAAAGTCGAATATTCTTCAATGGTTGGTATCATATCAACTTCATTGAAGATGAAACACTTGTATATAGGATTCCAAAATTGTATTGCAGCTCTAATTAGTTGATTGTCGACATTTACTGTAAGAATGTGTGCTATATGCCCATGTCTCTAGCAAAAATCTTCTTATCTTGATGGACTCATCTTTTTTCATATATCAACCAAATCTTCTAGATTATTTTGTTTGAGGATGATAGATGTCTCTTGAGACAAAGTAGAAGCATGGTCGATTGGTAAACAATTCTTTTTCTTTAGTTGAATCTTTTTTTATTGGACCTTTACTTCGTTGGGTAACTCACAAGGAGTTAATACAAACGAAGAGCAAACTAGTTGTTCTATAGAGTCCATGAAAAACTCGTTGTTGAAGACCATCTTTCTGGCAAATGTTCTTCATGCAACTTTATGATATGAGTATGATCATGCAAACATGAATAAGAGAAGAGGTTAGTACATCAAATAAAGAGGAATAAATAAATAAATAACTAAATAAATTAAAATGTCATACATAATAAGAAGAATTAATCCTATACTTTTGGTCAATTCTAAAAGGAAAGAGATGGCTCTATCTATAGGTTAGACATCTCTAAGGTCCACTATATGTGGTTCGAGGTTAAAGTTTAAAGGTTCAAAAATTGCTCCTTACATCATTGTTCATTATAAACTAGTAAGACACTCTAATCTTTACCCATTATAGGCTACAAGTGAAAAAGATTCAATTTGAGTGGGAGTATTTTGCTAGCTACTGTGGAGGCATTAAAATCTCACAAAAGCAATAGGTACTTCACTCCCTCATAGAGGGACGAAGCCCGGGTATAAAGCTTATGTTATGCACATGCATATGAATGACAGAATTAACGAAGTAAATAAATATGAATGAATAAAAAATCTATATAAAAGGTTAAATTTTATTAGGCTTTTGGATAACACAAATTTATTTGCTGGCTTGACTCTCAGTTGTCCCTAATGGAGTCACCAAACTGTCATAACATATAGATCTGACGATCTATCGCTACATATTGACTTTAAGAGTCGCCACCAATCTTTTTTGTTTAGGTGCAATTGGCCACTTAGGGAATCTATCTTTCGAAGAACACCTAAGCTTGATTAAGGGTCTCTAAAAGAATAAGTTCGGGTCTATTAACCAAAATAGGGTTCAAGAGTTCAATTACGAGTGAGGAAGGTTATAGCACCCTTATAACGCCCATCGAAAGATGGTACCAGCTTAATTTCATGTTATCCAATAAGCCTTAAAAATTTTACTAAGTAATTAATTATTAAAAATTATTCTTAATTAACTCCAATACTTTTAGCAAAAAATTAAAAAAAATTCTCTCACCTCAAGAGTATACAAAAAAAATATTGTTTCACTTGCAGAGACTCTATTGTTGGATTATTTAACATTAAAAATTTTTTAAGAAAAAAAAGAAAAAAAAGAATAAAATAAAATAAAATAAATAATAGTGATTCAACTTTTGATATAAATCATTTTCTTTTCATTTTAAAAATGAACTCATTGCTCTTGTACAAGAAAAATTGATACTTTTAACTTTTTCTTAAAAAAATCTTTTAAATTTTTATTTTTTAGAAATTTTATTTTTAAGAAAAATTGATACTTTCAACTTTTCTTCAAAAATATCTTTTAGAAAATTTTATTTTTTAGAAATTTTATTTTTAAAGAAAATTGATACTTTCAACTTTTTCTCAAAAATATTTTTTAAAATTTTTATTTTTTAGAAATTTTATTTTTAAGGAAAATTGATACTTTCAACTTTTCTCCAAAAATACTTTTAAAAATTTTTATTTTCAAGAAAAATTGATACTTTCAACTTTCCCTCAAAAATATTTTTTAAAATTTTATTTTCAAGAAAAATTGATACTTTCAACTTTTCTCAAAAAATATATTTTTTTATTTTATGTTCAAAGGAAATTGATACATTCAACTTTCTTTCAAAAATATTTTGTTTAAAAATTTTATTTTCAAAAAAATTGATACTTTCATCTTTTTCCTCAAAAATATTTTTTTAAGAATTTTTATTTTAGGAAAATCATTGAAAAAAAAGAACAAAAATAAAATAAAATGAAAAATAAAAAAAATTAAGGAATACCAAATAATTCTAATAATAATAATAAATAAATAAATAAATAAAATAAAATAAAATAAAAAACCTTGAAACGGCTCGGTTCGACAGCTCGGCACCAGACACAGAAGCGGCTAAGAGGGGTGGCTTAAGTGGTTCGGCTCGACTCAGGTTGGCTTGAATATCGGCTGGCACATGGGTTTGCGAATTGGGTCGAGTCACCCATTCACAAAACGCACAGATCCTAGGTTTATTAATGCCCAAAACGACATCGTTTTATGATACTATAAAAGGCTAATTTGGCCTTTTTTCAACAGAGTTCTCTTCTCCCCTCTCTCTACTCCCTTTTACTCTCTTTCTTTCTCTCTCTAAGTTTCCCAAGAATACTGGTGGAAGCTCATTGGATTCTAGAAAATATGATCGAAATCTAAGTTGTTTATCAGAAGTTCACCAGAAAGTTTGTTGGTTTATGGAAATGTTATGCCGAAAACTGGGTAACTGGTCGACAAATTCAACTGGCGTCGAAAAAGTCACCGAAAAATTTAAATTTCATCGAAAATTCAACCGAAATCTAAAATTTTCAAAAATTTCTCAGAAAAATCACCAAAAAAAGTCCTAAAAATCTTAAGATTGCTTCTAAACCTTATTTACGCCCTTTTTGTTTTTCGTTGCTCTCTGTGTGTTTCTTTGTCCCTCTATTCTGTGTTCTAACATCTGTTTATAGGATTGATTAAAAAAGTTTCTAATCAATCTTAATTCCATATGAGATTGAGATTTAATCTTTGAATCAATTCAAACTCTATCGACCCTCAGATTTATGACAAAAAAATTTCTTCTAGAACAAAAATCATATATAAAAATAATAATAATTAAAACAAAATTAATATCAGATAAACTAAAAAATAATAATAATAAATAAATAAATAAATATGGGTTTTATTTGAATTAGATCCAATTGATTTGAGTGTAAACCAAATTAAATATCTATAAAGAGAATTTTCCTTGCACATGCATGTTTCTTTGGTATATAAAAAGAGAGGATTTCGTGTACAGCCTATACAGTTGAAGAAAAGTCAACTTTGCAGGTCACACTTTAACATTTATTGGATAATCAGAAAGTCTAATTTGGAATGCGCCATGTTGCACGCACATGATTAATGGATCAAAAAGAAATGTCTAATAATTGAAGTTTGATAGATATAAATATGTGGGATACCAATCAAACCAATAAATTAAACATGATCAAGTGCGAGCTAGCATGCAAAAATGTTAATAAAAATGCATGAAAATCATGGGCATATAAGTGATTTGAGGTGGGATTTCTTTATAATTTGTGTTATTTCTTCTATTTCTAAGGAAGATTTTCTTTTCTTTTTTTGGAAAAAAAATTGAAAATGAACTTTGAATCCAAAGTTGAAAGAGGTCAAGAGTCCATTTTAGGTCTTGGGACTGCATATGAATTTTGTGGGACTGGAATTTTGTATGATTTAATCTTAAAAATTACATCAAATATTGCAGGAAAAAAAGTCGTTCGATTCTTTGCCAGTTGAAATATGTACACATTAGGTCACAATCGGTAAGCATGATGGGTGAGAGATGGCTGTCAATGTAATATATAATCGTAATTCAGTTGCTTCACTTTTGAACAAATGCTCATGGAATACCATAAAATCAAACAAACAGTTGTCACTATCCCCAGGAGACTACTCCTTTTTATCAGGAAAAATACAAAAATTCCATGGGCAGGTGATGGACATGCATGGTGGATGGTGGTCACACACAGCTCAGACTAAGCCATTCTCAGTCCCCCAATTCAAAGGGTAGGAAACCTTACACCCTTTACACTACTCATGATGTCATGTTCCATTGCCATTCATTATAGCTAAGGATTCTTCCTTTGCCCAGCTTCTTCTTGTGAAAAAAAAAATCCCATTATTTCTTCTAATTTTCTCAATCTCTCTTTCCACTTTTGTGTTTGTTGGCATCCTCTTTTCATTATTGGTTATTCTTCGAGAGGTTTTCTTTCTTTTTTTTGTTTTGCTTCCCTAATGTCAATAAGAACACTATGATAAGGAAATGCCTGAGTTAAAGACTCGTGGGACGTTTGAAGGAATGGTCTAATGGGACAAACTGACCAAACAAACAAAAACAGATGACAAACGGGACAAAAGGATAGGCAACCGGAAAACTGCAACAAGCAGGATAAGATTTAAAAAAAACCCATCGTACGTCTCTTTTTTTTTTTTTTTTTGCTTTGAGGATAAAATATCAGGAATTTGGCAGCAATTTTTGAAATATGAAATCAGAAATCCAATGCGTTTTACGATAAGATGCTTATTGGCTTTGAAGGTCTTAATAAACTGTACTATATCATTTCTTAAGATACAAAAATTTCGAGATTTTTAATTGGTGACTTACATTTCAATCATAACTAACACCTAAAGACCAAGAACTTAGAAATAAACCACTTGAAGTGACAGGGAGGAGTAGATTGATCATCACCTCTTCCTTGATTTATGCAAAGAAGAACATGTTAATTAGTAATTAGGACTTTTGGTTTATGAATTCGGTTTGTGAAATAGAATTTGATATGTAAAACTTTTTATAGCAATGACGAATTTGAGAGTACATTGTTCAGTTCCTTTTATGAGAATCTCTGCTTTAAACAAGAGGTCATGACATTGAGATACTGTGCTAGTTCCTTGGAGTTGGCAAGAAGGGATGGGTCACTCAAAAGAGCCTTGCCTTCCGGATCACGTCATAAAAAAATGTAAAACAATTTCTCATCAAGGTAAATTGAGACAGAATTTTGTTGGGTAATATAGTTACTTTGAACTGAAACCTAACCTACGTAGAATTTGTATATTAATCTAGTAAGAAGAGGACTGGGGTAGGTGGACTTAATCGTGAAGAAAGGGAAGGAAAAGGAGGGGACAAGAAGTTGGAAAAATGGAATCTCCAACGGAAGAGATTGTTATTTGTTGGTGAGAAAGGCCACCGTCCCATTTTCTTAAAGCACCTTCCACCCTTTTTTCGGTCAACTTCCTTACTGATACAAAATTAATTTTAACTCCCAAGCATTGCTTTTGGACCTTTTTTAATACAGCATTTAAAATACTTGAGTCAAATTCACTGATGATCCATAAGTTTTTTTATCAGTTTCATCAATTTTATTTATGATCAATCACATATAAGACCCAGCCCAAAATTTTAATTAAGACTTAAACTGCGATCATTCCAAAATTTTGATCTTATTACCTGAAGGCAAACCAGTTTTAATTTGGCTTCTAATTGGCTTTAGTTAGAAATATTTTTTGATCCAAAGGCAAACTGATCATTTCTTTATTATAAATTATTAGCAAATAATCATGAGTATTTTTAATTTTGAGTCAATTTGATATGTTAAACTGATATGATATATAGTATTACATCAATTTGATCACAGTATCAACTTATCCTATGAGTTTCTTACATTTTATCTGTAAATAAAATCATTCAAATATTATTTATTTAATTTGTTATCTCTTACTTTTTTACTTTTTTTTTTTTTCTATTTTTCATAACCAAAATTTGATTTGAACGTCAGAATATAAATATAAAAAACATTTCTTATCTTTGTTTTTAACCACTTTCTTTCTTATAATTTCAAGATTTGGTCCCTCAACTTTAAACTTGGCACTAACAACTCCGTTTGAGAGATGAGATATAGGCTGTAAAAGTGTGTGTTGTCCACGTGAAAATATTAAAGGAAAAATAAGGGCTGATAGCAATTGCAAGCCCAATGTGTTTGATCACAGATGAATGGGCTTTTGGGTAGTGATGTTTAGTGGGCAGAAAATAACCATTTAGTTGACTCATGTTTCACATTTTAGGTGTAATGAAACAAAAACACAACCACCAAACATGCAATTCTGATAAAGCAGATACAAGGAAATCAATTTCGTAAAGGACAGTCCATTCGCATTAAAAATAAAGTAGGTTCGAATGGGTTGAAGTTGTATTTTAGTGGGATACATTTTGCATGAATCAGTTCTTTGACTTGTATTTGCATTTAACTTTTTGGTCTTTAGTTAAAGGAAATGAAATATTGTACTAATTCATTGTCAATTACACATGCTTTTATAAATTCAAAAAAAAAAAAAACCCATGTTTTTATCTTTATTTGATGAAGTAATGTGGTTAGAAGATAATCCCTCTTGCTTGATTTGCATGGTTTCAGGCTTTTTAGTGAATTTTTTCCATAAAAAAAATTAAAAAACAAAACAAGTAAAATTGATCAAAATGCGAAAAAATTTGCTCAACCATATAATTATTAACTATTGACCTAAAAAAAACAAGTACAATTATGAACTAATTTATTTGGATTTGATCATTAACATTAATAACTCGAGCTTTTTCAATCCAAGATCGTAAAGAATCTGAGCTCGTATTAACCCAAATTATAATATTATAATGATAGAAAAATACCATGAAATTTGTTCGGCACACCATGAAATTGAAAAGTGAAATTGCTGAATAATGAGATCATGGAACACCAGATTCGGAAAATGAGAAACTTTTCCGACAGGAAATTACTAATAAAACCATAAGAAAAAACAATAGAAAAAGGTTAAATTGATCGGTTCGCTTGAAAACTCCAGCTCCTTTTTGTAACTAAGACACTGTTCTTTGTTAGCTCCACTAAAAAATCCACCCATCATGTCTCCCTTCAAAACCACCTTTATTTTTCTAATCATCATCGTTTTGATAGGCGTAGTCGCCGGAAAGACCCACGTCATCAATTTCCGATGGCAAAACCTCTACCCAGAAGGCATGGCCTGGGACCCATCTGCCCAGCACTTCATCGTGGGCTCTCTAAACCAGCGTACAATCCACTCCGTTTCTGATGCAGGCGTTGTCGAAACTCTAATTTCCGACCCAACCCTTCCAGAAAACGTCACCGTTGTAGGCCTCGCAGTTGATTCCACCAAAAAACGCCTCCTCGCTTGCCTCCACTCCATTTCGCCTCTCCCTCCTTTCGACGCCCTCGTCGCCTACGATCTCCGCACCCGCCGCCGCCTCTTCCTCTCCCTCCTCCCCTCCGACCCCGATTCCTCCATCTCCTCCACCAGTCGCAGGCGGGACGTCGCGAACGACGTTGCTGTCGACTTCAAAGGCAACGCCTATGTCACTAATTCGGTCGGGAACTTCATCTGGAAAGTCAACGAAAATGGAGAGGCATCGATCTTTTCTAGATCTCCGTTATTTAGCCGTTACCCTTCTGTTATGGATCAAAACCACCCGTTTAACGATTGCGGGCTCAACGGAATCGCTTACGTCAGCAAGGGTTATTTATTGGTGGTACAATCCAATACGGGCAAGATGTTTAAGGTCGATGCGGACGATGGGAGAGCCAGGTTAGTTTTGCTGAACAAGGATTTGGTCATGCCAGATGGAATTGCGATACGGAGAGACGGCGTCGTTCTGGTTGTTTCCACGCAAAAGCTGTGGTTTTTGAAGAGCGATGATAGTTGGGGGGAAGGTGTGGTGTATGACGAAACTGCCCTTGATGTGGAAGGCTTTGCTACCTCGGTTGTAGTGGGGGAGGAAGGTAGGGTGTATGTGTTATATGGGCATGTCCTGGAGGGTATAATGGGGAAAGGGGAAGGAAGGGAGAGGTTTGAGATCGTGGAGGTGAGGTCTGAGAAAGAGAGTAGTGGGGAACATGTTTGGGTTTTTGTTTTGGTTGGGTTTGGTTTGGCTTATTTCTCATTTTGGAGGTTTCAAATGAGGCAGCTTGTTAAAAACATGGACAAAAAAACCAATTAACTGCTTGCCTCTCTCTTGTAATTTTGTTATTCGTATATGTACGAGAGTTTCAAGGCTTATATTTCAATGAGATTAAAAATAATAATAATTATTATTATAATTATAATTAAAAAAATTATTATAATTACGATTAAATAAAAATTTTATATCAAATAAATTTTATTAAAATTAATATTTAAATTTAATTAATGATATAATAAATTTAATTGCATCTTACCTCGAATGTAGTGAAATCCAAATCTGGGTTCAGTCTCCCTGGCTGTACTAATTCCTTTCATGTTTTGAACGAACCGTGGACAGAAATGAAATTGGGTTTTGTTTGATGGTTCAAACTTTGTATATACATCGCGCCCAGCGCCAAATTTTCCATCACAAAAATCCGAAATTCTCGTTTGGTACTGCTGGAGCTGGACTAGCCGCATACACATTCATTTATTTTCCAGGAAATGTCTTTCATTCAATCAGGCGTTAAGGGCTACTCTTCATGTAATGACCCATAATTTCAATGTATTAAGTGACATTTTACTTCTAGATTAGCTTAAGTAAATTGACAACATGAACGAACCTGTTACTGAGAACATCACAAAGCATCATTTGAAGAAGGGATATTCTTAAGGGTCGCTATTGCTTCCACCAATGGTCAAACTGTGCCTTCTGGAGGTGGCAGTGGCAAAGTTGGAGATTTTTTCTCCTTTGGTGACGGTTTTGTTGGAGACTCCATCCCATTCTCAGTTTTTGGCTTAGCTAGCCCAACCTTCTCCCTAAGCTCCTGAAGCTTCTCCATGATCTTTTTCCTCACTTCGGGTCTACTAAGACGAGCTTCGGCTGGTTTTGGAAGAAGGGTAAGACCAAAAACTTCAGCGGTTAAACACTGCATCATATCTCTTCGAGAAACAGCCAAATATTTTGTTGTCAATGATTTATGTCCTATCTCACACTTCACCTGCAAAAGAGACAGAATGTGTTTGGAGGTGTGTCCAACTGATGTCAAGAACTAGATGTAGATCTTTCCCTTTTCCCTTATGCCAAATGCATGCTGTTAGTTATCTTTTAGTGATTATCCAGATAAGTTAGAAGAAAATGATTTCACAAGATTCACTCTAGTTCTCCAAAACTTGAATCCAAGCAGAATTCTCAAGTCTGCATTCAGCAACAACTTTAGAAGTTCTAAAACTTACCTACATTGGCCGAAACCTATCAACAAACCTGGATTTTTTGACTGAATAAAGTAAAGTAATGTTAATTTTCAGCAGCTCTCAATAGTTGTAAAAACCTTACAAAACTGTCAAATTCAATATTTTTCATCATATGTTTATAGCTGAGAATTCAGGCATACCGTAATCAATTATAGAAACGATCAACAGCAATAACATGTATGCATTGAGAAACAAATATCCGAAATCAACCACAAAAATAGTCCATCAACTGCACTCTGTAAAATTTACAAGTTCTCTAAGTAATTTATCTAAGCATATGACATCCCTTTGTCGCTACACTTCTCAAACCAAAGTTAATAGGTTCCCAAAGAAAATTTATAGAAGAAAAGAAGCCATAATGCTGTTAATAGACAGATTTTGCAGTAAAACTTTAAGATGAGTAAATACACATTTCGTATGATCCACCACTTATCAAGATGACCATTCAAATTAGACAAAATATACTGATATCTCCCCCTTTCTAGTGTTCACAAGCATAAGCCCAACCAATTTCTTCAACAGAAAAATTGAAAGAAACATGAAAATAGAAATGATGACGAATAAGGAGATCAAAAGAACTGGAATTCATTGAGCACAGATTCAAACAAGAAACCAGAACACTGAAAATGCCAATCCAAATAGTAGTTTCTGACATCATACAGGCTCACCTTCAATGTGATATTTGCAGGTCACACCATATTATGAGCATCAAATACTTAAACAAAGTAGCTGTCAACTTTAAATTGTGATCGACCCACAACAATTACTGATAACCATAATTTTTGAAAATTTTCGGCTAATTTTATTCATCTACAATATGATATCCCATATGCCACATAACGCATCTTTGACTATAGCCATCTTGGTTATTAGACACAACAATCATGTTTTAAGCTTCATGTAACATACAACATCAAGCTTCGAATAATTATGAGACTGATAGACAGATGAATAGACGCTACAGTGAACAAGACAGAAACATTAAACTCATTTCATAGATGACAAAGACATTCCTAATTTTCAAAGGAAATGCAATCTAAGATGAGAAGATTCTGACTAACTAGTCATAACCCAATATATATATATATATATATAGCAAGTCAATCCTAATTGGTTCAGCTACCACTTTAGATCTAAAGCATCCAATTAACCCATAAGAAAATGGTTATACAATGATTTCACGAACTTGGATTCATAACTAAAGAAAGCAACAGACAATTGTAACTAGGCAAATGTGAATTCTAGCCAAAACCCATCAATGATCACATTTCTGTCCTAATAACTTCATTAAATTGTAAGTATAAAAAGGGTTAGAAAAAAAGGAGGGGGTGCATTGAGTCATTGACCATCAGCCTAGAAACTGGATATTTAGAAAGATCTTCAATTTAAACTAAAGTTTTTCACTTTTATTTTTATATTTGAACTCTGTTCCTCTCCATTTAGCTAGTAGCTAAAACGTCAATAGATTTAAAGCAAACGTTTCTGAGCAACAAACCTGAAGAGGAACAATAGCCGTCTTTATCTTTCTAGCAACATTAACTGATCTTTTGATGGTTTGTAAGGGTCCTTTTTCTACTGCAGGGGTAAGGGGGCTCCTCATCGTCTTCAAGTTCGAGGCTGCCATCTGTCTCTAGTATGTCTTACCGGCGGAGGAGCACCGTCGTCACTTCGGCTTTGATCTAGAGTCGACCACAAAGGATGGAGTCAAAGATGTAGATGGTGGTAAAAAATGTGACGTTTGGCAAAATTTATTTAGGTGAGGCCACCGTGGGCTTTTCAAAAACAAAATGGGCTGGACAGATTGGGCGGCTGGAAGGAGCCTGCATTGCTTGGCCCAATTAAAAACTCAACGCTCGAGCTTGATTTAACTTTATTTTTTACTACAGTTTGGCTCGAAAAATAATTGAACTCAAGTTTGACTTCAAAAACCAACCCAAGCCAAACTTGAGTAATTCATGAGTATCACTCTTTTAAACCCTTATGGGCGAGTGACAAAGGTTATCATTCGATCAAAATTCAAAGTTCAGATGATTTTTTATTCGAATCATAAAGTGTAGTTGCTTCGTAAATTATTATTATTTCAATGATTTGGCTTGTGTCAAGTTAAAATTTGTCGTTTTTAAATATAAAAATATAATAATAACTAAAATTGATAATAAAAAATTAATAAATATAATTTATAATCCCTCCATATGACTGTCTCAAATTGACACATTGAATCTCTAACCCAAAATTTTTATTTATAATGCATTTGAATATTGCTATCTTTCTTGGATAATTGGAGTAATTGAGTATTTATTATGGCATTAAAATATTATTTTTTTTTTTGCAGTTTCTAAAAATTTTAAAATAAGTTCTATCTTTAATTATATCCCATTAAATCTTTTAAATACTATTATTATTTAATTAACCCTTTATATGAATGGAAATGTTAAATTTTTTTTTTATTATATTAGCATATACGTGGTTATCTTTGCCTTATCAATGTTGCACGTCATATATGTGACAAAATAAGGACTTTTCTATAGATGTTAATATGACATGCACATGCCATATAGGCCATGGTACAAGCCTTGTAAACATCAATCCGCTATGAATTTTAATATTTGGTCACATAGATGTTGATGTCACAGACATAACATCATGTAGATGTTGCCGTGATAGTTATAATATCTTTTAACAAATTTCATGTAAAATAAAAGTAATATTTTAAGAGTTCATTTGAATACAACAAAGCGAAAATGAAGGATATTTTGAGAAATTAATGAAAGTATAACGCTTTTTTTGAGTAAATTCCATCAGACAATATTAATGACCCATATGCTATTTCCTTTTATTCGCAATATTTAAATTCTAATTTTGGATTCATATATTCTAAAAAATATTTTAAATTCATTTATTTCGTTATTTACAATAACATGAATATTCCTGTGACACAACTAAAACATTTATATAAATATCCATATGATATAAATTTCAGTTACATAGATGTTCACGTGACAAATATTCTAATCTAAACATTGAATGTTCATGTGACATAAAAAAGTGGACCCCTTTTAACTTATTGTGATTGAGATTTACGAAAGCAAAACGCTTAAAATTACTGCAATACAATAAAACATAAAAATATATTTTTATACCATGCAGAAAATATAGCATGCTCGGTGAATGAGACTGAGCAAGTGTAAAATCTAAAAACGTATGAGATTTTAAACATATCTTCTTTGCAACGTTAAAAGTATTATATACGTTCCAATAGGTTATTACAAATTAGTAAATTACACTTTGAAGCAAAAATATATACAAATATTGCCAATAATTTATGTTTTGTTGTATAAAAACCCCTTTTTAGCTTAAAAGATTTTATGCTATAATAAGTGTTGTACACAATACATTTTGCAGCAATTTACATATGTATTAAAGTTATAAAAATATAAATTTTTTTTGTATGATAATTATTAACAATATCCGTCTTACATGCATATATATATATATATATATATATTTTTTTGTTTGAAGTAATCACTAGCATATATTTATAACCATCTAAGAACACTGATATATTCATATAAATTGACAAAATTAAAAAAACAAATTTTTATCACAAAAAAGACATCTCAATATGAGAGTATTGAATTGAGAGAACATACCTTGGATTGGAAGAGATTTTTCAATTTAATCCTTTGAAACAGCTAGCTAGATTTATGTCTTGGGATGTTAAATTCCATGCAAATGCCTTCGTCAAATGTACAGTCCCTTGCCTATACCTCACTTTCGTTGTCAGTTTCGACCTCAAAATTTCTCTTATAGTTAGCATTAATTTTATTTCTTCCATCAATATATATATATATATATACACATATATATAAGGCCTCAGTTTTTATGGAAATTAACGTGAAATTTGGTTACTAGTGCTGGTGACACAATTGAAAATAAGAAAGAAGAATTCAAGGATTTCAAGGTTTTACTTGGATGAATAATTAGAAAGATTTTCATAGTAATACAGCAATTTTGATGCGACGAGAATTTTTTTAATCAAACAAAATTTAGATTAAATTTTTAAGTGAAATTTATAAAGTTACTTATTAAAATGATTTAATAAAAATTTTAATAAAAAATCTAAATTGATAAATTGATAGAGTTTAATATAAAGATTAATAATATGTAAAAATATTAAAAATATTATTTATAATTCAAATTTTATCGATATGTATTTAATGATAAAAATTCGATCAAATTTTTTATTAAAAAAACCCATCTACAAAATAAATCAAAATTTATTAAATTTTTTATTCAAAATTTATACACTGACCCTTTAATTTATAAATTTTAATTTTTAGTTTTAATTTTTATTTAATCATTTTTAATATAAAACTTCGTAAACCTCATCTAAATCTTTCCCCTCTCACCATCCATCTAAATTAAATATAAATATATCTTTAATGTTACCTTTAACTGAGTTTTACTCATGTTGTATATCTTTCTAGAAAGAAGTCCTTCCATGTCGGATCTGCACCATTTGACAATTCAATTTTTTTTTTCACCTTTTTCAAAAAGATTCCAAATAAATCACTGGGCAGCTATCATAAATTGTGATATCAAAGTCTAAACTCAATATTGGTTGGTCATTGTTGGTAAAAAATGGAAAAAAACAAAAAATCACATGCATTATGGCTGCAATGCCTAAGAAGTAGGTGATCAAATCAAATGTCGAACACACCTTTATCCTCCCATCTTGCCAACAGCCACCCAACGAATCAGAAGAAATTATTATAACCAAGCTTTTTTTTTTTCTAAAACAAAAAAAAAAACCCTCTTAAGTAAGTGATTTTTTTTTAAAGTAAATATAAGATTTTATTAAAAATCAAGAAGCTGTTACAGCCATGTTACAAAATCACAAGTTCGATCCACTTTCTCAATTAAAGTCATGATGATATTTTCTCAATCTAATAGGAGTAAATATCTTCTACAATCTCAAGAAATAATTAAATAATTAAACCAAGTAATTTCATTTGCTAAAAGAAACCCTAGAGTGATGATCAATGGCAACAATCTACATAAATATATGTATATATTGTGCATCTACCTCAAAGTATAGCATGTATGTTACTTTCTAATCTCTATATATCATCGATATTATTGTGTCGTTTCTTTAATTTCTTGACCTAAATTTTTTATTTGAAATTACCAATAATTGAACCATAATTTCTTAAATTAAAAATTTAATACTCTATTAACAAATCACATAATTGATGTTAACCTATTTCGTTGTAATTTCATAGAAGACATGTTAACTAATGATATATCTACAATCTACAAATAAATCTCACTTTTGATGGATTAGGATATATATATATATATATATATATTTATATATATGGGATGCTTTTGTTAGGTTTACTTATTTTATAAATCGGAGTGCTTCAAAATAAAAGCAAACATGCACAATTTCTAACAGGTAAATGGGAAAAAAAATTAGATTCATATTTTAGACCAAACAAAATGGCCTCTATAGCAGCTGCTACTTTCCGTTTACTTCCTAATTCCCATATGGCAATTACCGAGATGCAGTAATCAAAATTAAGTTATATATAAACCAACAGGATTTATATGCCTTGAAGGTTATAATACAAAATTGAAGGAGAAAGTGGATACCAGAATCACCATGATTTTATGCCTAAATAAATCATAATATCGAGAATCAAATCAAAACAATCAGCTGTTAGCCATTTTCTAGAGAATTGAGATTGTTATTGAAGAAGTTATGGGAATATTTGGACTAATCCAGTTTATTCAATTTTCAATTAGGGTTTCCATGATATCAGTCCTAACTATATGTGCAATGTTCAGGTCGAACAGACAATGAAAAACAGGTTAATCCGCAAAAGACTGCTCACTTGACAAGTATAGCATGGAATTCACTCACCCGATCATCAATAACCATCAACATATCTTATCATCTAATTATACTCCTTACGATCTAGGGTTGAAGTTTGAACTGCCATCATAAAACCAATATGGTGAAAACAACATTCAAAGAAGAAACTTGCGATAATTTTAAAATTTAATAAACAAACATAAATCTAGATGATTAAGAAGAAGAAGATATACCTAAAATAAGCCCCGAAGAACAAAGAGACCAAGTTTTAAACTATGAAGTTAGCTTGTTATGGGATAAGGTTTTGAACCATATTATATAGAGAAATAGTGAAGGGTAAAATATTTTCTTTATTTAATTTAAATGTACAAGGCACGTCACAGGAAAAGAATTGATGCTGTACCATTTGTTTGTTGGAGCATAAAAGAAATTAAAGAAAAGAAAAGAAAAGAATAAATTAATTACATTAATTCTGTTGTGTATATCTGCTACAATATTTGACACGTGATGAAGAGCTTTGACTAACGGGTGCATGAGGTTTTAACCACCAACAACATGGGATGCAGCTAGCTGCTACTTTGACACAGAATAATCAAACATAAACCCAAATAAAAATTATTTTGCAAGACCCTTCTTCTTTTTTGTCTTGTCCTTTTTTGTTTTTTTTAATGGTTATTCTCCCTAGCAGACTTTATTAACAATTTTATTATCACTGTTTTCCTTTTGAAAATTTGGAAAATTTTTTGTCCTATTGAAAACTCCTATGTTTGTCAGTTTGTGAACTGAAGTGAGAATTGGAAGAGTTTTTTTGGTCTAATTTTTCCCCTTTTGGAAAATAGAGTTAATTTTGAATTGTTTAAAATCATTAGAGGGCGAGCTTATTTTTACCATCATCATCATCACTGTTTTTTGAAAACTCTCAAAAGCTTCAGTTGGAAAGGGAAATAAACTCATAACATTGGATGATTAGAATATTATTTGAGGGAGATCCTTCTTCTTCGTTCAGTTGTCAGAATTTAATAGATATATTTATATATTATTTATTTATTTATTTTGACATTAATCAACTTAAAAAACTGGATGGAATTGGCAAAGATCCAAAGGAAAATGGATAGCCAATATGTTGATGAAGTACTAATTGATGATCATCACAAACCCTTTTTTGGATAGGAAACATATTTCATTTTCCGAGAAACACTTAATTCTTTTTGGAGCTTGGAAAGCATGCGGTGTGCCTCTCACTTGTTCGAACTTCGCTAATTTTGTAAGTCTTGAAGCCTAGCAGATATGGGGAATCCTTTAGCTACCAGTCTTCCATCCGTTTAACATGTAAATTTTTAGAACAAACACTTCATCAAGCATAACGGCGTTTGAGACACTTAAAATTTAGTTCAATTAGATTATTCAATCATCTTAAAAAATAATATCTAATAAATCTAAAATTCAAATATTAATTTTTTTTATTTTTTTATTTTCAAAATTCAATCTTTTTGTTAAAAGAAATATATTAGTGTAAGAGAAATTAACAGAAGGCTTAGATCATCTCTGATCAGTTGGCTTCCGACCTAATATGCTTCGCTTTTGCATTAAACATGGGATTAAAATATATTGATCTCACAATCAGAACATTTTATTAAAGAGTCCCACCAAACCAGAGCCGCACCAAATTTACTGTATAATTTGGTACTGACAGCTATATTATTAATACTAGTATAACATTTTGTTTCAAAATTTTTATGAAAAGAAATAGTATCCATATCAGCCGGTACCTCGGGAGACTTTGTATGAAAAGAACTTGGTGATTCTTGGACCACAAAGAATAAAAAGTAGTAAATATTTAACATTAGAGCAATCATATTGGAGCAAGAATTTTTCCAGGAATACAAATAATCAAAGAGACGAAAAAAAAATTGTATGCATTTGTAGTACAACTGAATAAGATCAGAGAGAAATCGCACCTGGGGACAACATGCATCTCGCAGTTTTAATCATCTCTGGTTGAAGAATTCAAGCTTATTAAAAAGGGCTTGTGGCTGGGCTGGTAACCTTCGTTGGGGTGTTGAATTCCATGCAAAGCCTTTGTCAAATCAATAGCCTCTTGCTTCAAACCTCACATTCGCTGTCAGTTCGACCTTAAACTATACACATTATAGCCACTTCATTTTCTTTTTTTCTTTTCTATAATTTTTGCTAGCTCTCAATGTTGATAACTACACATGAGACAGCAATAAGGAAACCGCAACAAATCTATGTATGTCAATAGGTACAGAGGAATTGGAGAAAAGACAACTTATGGATGGACGATTGATAATTACTATTTGCCAAGAAAAGGTAAAGACATTTGCAGAAACAGAAAGTGTTTCAAAGCTGTCGCCTTGCGAGTTTATAGGAATCATCATTAAGCAGTTTTAATATTCAACAAAACCCATTTTCGGCATGTCTGCAAGTGGCAACCAACAACATAAAGTCAACCTAAGACACTGTAGGGTCTACTTCAATCCTAGCTAGATTTTAGATTATAAGTTTCACCTTTTAGTTACCTAATGTATCTTTGATCACCATCTCTCCCATCCAAAACCCATGACTATATATGTTTCATGTCTTTTCCATATAAAACAAATGTAGAAGATGCTTCACGTTAGCTTAGTAGATTCAAAAGCTTAATGATGTTGGAGATCCCATAATAAAAAAAGATCAGCAAATTAACCATTCTAAGATTTGCTTAAATAGGGTCCCTCTAGGGTGTCTCGCCTGACACAAACAGTACTACTAACAAATAAGGAAGCGGGTTGATGTCTCCTAAGAGAAGGATTTTTAAGTTGTGTACAGCCTAATTAATACCTTGACCCCTGCTTTAAAAACTTAATATTTTATATTATATGTAATAATATTAAATAAAAATATTTTGAATATTTTACACATATAACATGATCATCCTAATTATTATACTCCGTTTAAGGATTTATTATTAAGCTTGTAATATCTCTTTTGTTATAATAAAAAATTTACAATAATTGCGAAGTAAATGTAGCTTTCTCATTAAGAACGAATCATTAAAAATCTTATATATTCAATTTTTTTACACTTATTTTATCATGAGTTTTTAAAAAATAATACTTGAATGCTGACAATTAAAATAAAAGAACCAATGGGATAACTATTACATGGAAGTATAAACTAATAAAATTGTCCTTATTCAAATAAAAAAACAAAAAAAAAAACACAAAACGTATCTTAAGAAGATCCAGAAAATCAGGAGAATCGAATGGCGTATAAGTCATTGTTTCTTGTTTCTTTTTTCTAAACTAAATTTCATTAATAAAGGAGTGAGATAAAATTCACGACAGTAAACAAGTTATCAGTATGGTTTGTTGTCTAAAACATATCACATTCTGACAAAAAAATAAGACATTGTAACAACCTAGCAATAATTTATTTGCTAGTGGCCAGACTAACTTAGTGGTTAGAATTAGATTTCAGCCAAGCAATCTGGGACCGACGCAGTACCCTAGATTCTAGACAGTAAACTTTATTATATGTCGCAGTTGATAATAATGTATTTCCCAAGGGCTTTGGAAGAAAATTTTTTTCACCTTTTGAAAACAAGTTACCCCTGAAACCAGACCCCACATCAACGTTTTCTTCATTTTCCACAACCAGAGAAAGAATAAAGCAGAAAATTAAGGAAATTAGAACAATCTCTGCATACATCTCCTAGCTCCCAATATAATTCAACATTCCACAATCTTTGAATATATAAATAAGTTCATTAACGAAAAGGAAAAACTCTCTATAGCTGCATATATTGCATTCAGTTCAAAATTATAGTTAACAGATTTGAACAACCCTTTCTCAATCATAAAGCTTTACTGAATTCCCAAATTCAAAACTATATATCATGGAAATGAAATTAATTTTATCATGACTAATATATGTAAGTATGTATGTATGTATGTATGTTATAGGCAGACTCTTTAGAGGCCTTGGGTAAAAGAAAGAAAAGTATGCATTTGCTTTGTTGCCGAAAGGCAAAAACATGTTTAAAAGCATGGAACTAAAGCTTGAAGATCAAAACCCCCTAGTATACTAAAAGCCTTTTGGTCCTGCCCTGGTTGAGATGGTAAGTGGTAACAAGAAAGTACTAGCTAGCTAGACCTTAACCTGATCATGATCTATATACAAACGAATCCATTTCACACCTTGTGCTATTGCCTTTCGTTGCTAACGTTCTATACAACTGATAGTCATAAGCGACGCTGCTGTAGTAGCTAAGGGATATCACAAGGTTTTCCGCACCTACCATACTATGCCTATTCAAACATAATATTCCCTAGATATCTGTGCACCTATATGGGCATGCATAAGGCTTCTTATTCCATATGGGATCAACGATACATCTATTTCAAGACCGGAAGATGTATATGAAAAAGAGCAAAGTTTTGTGGGTCTGGTTAGGTGGTTTTCAAAATTAAAGGAATATGCGAAGGAGATCAAAAGGGTAACTAAGCGAGGATGGATTGGATTAGAAACTTGGAGAGTTGACGTTGTTATAGAGTACATCAAATTTCAAATTTGATAAGTTTAAATATATAAAACAAGTCATGAAAGAAATATTAAGATCGGTTTAGTTTGATAATTATGTTATTGTAATGAACTTTATCACTATGTTTTATTAAGCCCTAATAATGATGTGTTCAAGGTCGAACAGACAACGAAAGAAAGGTTAACCCGTAAAAGGCTGCTCACTTGACAAGCATAGCATGGAAAACCACTCACCCGTTAGTGATTCAAGAAAAACTCCATATGCTAGCTCCACCACCTTTTTAAGAGTCTGTGAGCTTTCACTGTGATTTAATAGTACTGCTTGAAGCAATGGAAAAAATCAAAACTAAGCTCCAAATCAAGGGAAGAAAAGCTAGGAAAAGAGCTCTGTAATAATCAGATGGGATTGAAAACAAAGAAACAATTTAATGAAGAAGAGAGAAGAAAAAGAGGCATGAACCTGCAACTCCCTTGAAGAGAGTTGCAAAGCCCATCTAGTATGATATATGGTTGAGCAAATGTTCAGCCCGATTTAAAGAAGAGATAAAATGATAAAAAATCTGAAGGCTTTTCAACCTTGAAAGCGTGTGAATGTTGTCCTTTTGTGTGCAATTTGGTACCTTTGACACGTGAGGAGCTTTGACTCGCTGGTGACACATTACGTTTTGAGTAGAGAACGGTGCATGTGCACTTTCCTTTTAACAACCTTCCCACGAATTTTAAGAGGATAGAGAGCAGCAAAGCAAAGGGTTGATTATGTAATCTCCATCAGCTTTTCAAGAGCTGATAGTAGATGGAAGGAGTGGTGACTAGGAATCAAAATGGGAGGTTAGCTGTGCTCGTGTGATTCTGAACCGCGGATGGAGGGTAAAAAAAAGGTGAATGGCTCGTTTTGCGTTCAACCTCACATGATCCCACTCCCATCTACCATCCCTCCCTCCCTAAGCACTTCCTGCAACTCCCTTTTACTTGTTTACCATTTCCAATTCCAATTTCTCTGCAATTTTCAACTATTTCTAGTATTTTCTATCTGCAAAATATTTCCATTCTATTATACTAGCTATAGCAATCCTTTTCACAAGTATCCTAGAAGCTTTTGCCCATTTTTGCGATTTGTGACTTGTGGCTATTTGGAATTTCACAGGTAGAAAATTCGTAACTACATACTATTATATCATAAGTTTTCAATAGCCAGAAGTTGCTTCCTTCACGCATATTATTAATTAAAAACATCAACATCTCTGATCCGTTGACAAGGACTATAAATGTTTAGTCATTAATTTGTACTAGAATTCTTTTCCAAGCTAAATCAGGCTAAGACAAGTCAATCTTTCATTTTATGTTTCTTTTGAGATGGTTGCTATGTATTACTCTGTACGTACCAATAACCATGGTGAACTTCATGGGAAACCAGACACCAGCAGCAAATACACCGTCGTTTTCACTTTGAAAAATAATGTATGGGAAAAGAGATTTAAGGCGGTGTCCAGGACCAAGCTGAAGGGGAGAAGGGCAGACACTATTGGTGCAAAGTTGAATATATTAAGGAAAATTTCCAACCCAAAAAAGTCTATTAAGAATCATCGTGCCAATGATAATCACATGCAATTTCAAATATGATATGATAACACAAATATAAATAATACAAATAAAAAATATAAAAATAATATAATTTAAAATTTTAATAAAAATTATAAATAAATTTAACAAAATTAAAAAATATATTTTTTATTTTTAACATAAATTATAACATATATATTTTATAAATATGATATAAATATTTAAATATTTTATATTTTATATAATATAAATACATAAATTATTAAAACTAGATGCATCTAATATTAATATCGAGGCATCCATAAATTCGGCCAGCAGAGAGCAACCTACTTGCTGAATCAAAGAGTACATTTATCACATCATTACCTCGTAGGAAGCTATATCTTTTTCTTTTCAGCTTAGGGGTTTTTTAAACTATTCTACTTACCACTGATTAAGTGACTATATTAAAACCCTCCTAATTAAAGTTGCTTCAAAAAAAAACCCTCCAAGAGTTTGTTCTGACCACTGATTAATGAGGTGATTTTAGGCTTTTATTTATTTATTTATCTTTTTGGTTTAGTTAGGTCATTGGCTGACTTTGATTGACTATCTAAACTAGATGAACTCTCCCGAACTTGAGGTAGCTGACTAAAAAATTTTATTTACTTTTAGAGTAAAATACAAAGAAGATCACTCACTTGCGATTGATTAATTTTTTATTTTGATTACTTAATTATAAAATCTAACATTTTAATTACTACGTTTGAGTAAACATTTTTCACTTGATTACTAATCTCTAATGAAATCTTGAAAGAAATGCCGAAAAGTCATTAATTTTTAAAATTTTTTCTTATGCCAAATCAGTATTGCCACAATCATGATCATGTCATGTGGTAATTGGAATCATATGAGATATGTACAGTCAACATTTAATCTGAAATTAATTGATGAGTGATAAAAAAATATTTATTTAAATATTAGTGATTAAATGACCAAAATAAAAAGTCATAAAAAATAAGTCACCATCCATGTAGTTTACCCAGGTTATTGAGTAACTATCATTTTTTACTTTGTCTAGATGGATGCCAAAAATTCAATGCCTATATATATAGAGCTTAGACCGATGCTGTATTAGACCTTAATTATAAAATTAATTTATTTAACTTTGAATCGATCGCAAATCAGAGAAGTGGCAAAATGGATCGATCTAGCTGTGACAGCATTTCTGAATTGGGCCTTCATCCAAACTTCAAATTCATTTTTCGAGGATATATTTTTAATATATCTTACTTACGTTTTTTTTTTATCCCCTATTTGTTAGAATTGTAACAAATAAACACTGCTACATCAGCTCCATCTCATTCCATTTGAACATTACTAGTTCAAGTGGCTTTTTAAAACATTTTTTTTATTAATGTTTGTTTATTTTAAATTACATGAATTTATAGTATTTATGAATTTAATTAATTATGAATACATGTATTTCTTATTTTATATTATTTAAAATTTTAGTCTAAATTCATATCTACTATATTTAAATATTCATGAATTTAATAATTTATAAATATGTGATATCAATCAACTTAATTAACTATGGATGAATGTATTTTAACTATTTATGAATCTATGATATTTATCAATTCAATTAATTATAGATAAATGTATTTCATATTTTGTGTCATTTAAATTTTAAATATAAATTCATATTTATTATTAATTAATTATGAATCAAATTCAAATTGAATGAATCTAACTTTTAAAAAATTTGATCATTTATGAATTTAATTAATTATAAAAAATATTTTAAATATTTAATGTAATTTAAATTTAATATATTTATTAAATAATAGAAATACACATTAATCAAATCATTACATTAGATCAGTGGCATGCTTTGCCTTGCATCATGTTCCTTGTGTTTATTGAGCTCTCTTCACTTCAGCGTCATGTGCTTTTCTTCACTTTATAAAAGAAAAGATAGTTCTTTTTAAGGTTGGCAGTCCAATTCACCTCTAACGAGTTTCAACCATGTTCGATCTTATAGGGTTGATTTTTTTTTTAAATCAGATTTCAAGTCGGATCAAGTAATAGAAAGAAAAAGTAAAGGTCAAGTTTTAGGCAAATTCGATATGATATATAAAAAAATTATTTTTTTAATTAATTATTTTTATATATTTATATATTTATTTAATTTTATATTTATATTAAAAAATATTTTATATTTAAAAATAATATTTTATTAATTTGGGTTGGATCGGGTTAGGTACGATTTATATAATATCAGATTGAATTCGTGTATTAAAAAAATTTTCAAATCAGATCAAATTCAAGTTTTATAAATATAAAATCGAATTAAGTTCAGGGTAAGCAAAAACCCACCTTAACCCGAGCTATTGCTATCCCTAGTTTTCTTGAGATTAAAAAGCAAGCGTAAGCTATAAAAAGGATAGCCCCTCACATGTTCATGTACTACTAAAAAATGGTAAGATCATTATTAAATCATTAGTTAAATAAGGACTCATGATGATCCTAATATAATGGACAAAGGAGTAAGAAGAATTGATCTTATTTGTATATCAAGGAAAAAACTGAATAATTATGTCATTTGGTAAAAGTTTTTTACAGAAAAAATAATAAAATTAAAAATAATCTAAAAAACTCGCAGCAACACGCGAATATGACATTAATTATTTTATAATCATATCATCTTCTAAAGTTCATTACAAATTATATACAATGCATGCCAAATCACTAAAATGAGTTTAGAATTAAACTAATGAGATGTGAGCTCTTTGACAAGGACCCTTTTTTCCTTTAATTATAATAACTTTATCTCAACATCCTAGCTCGATTATATCCAATAAAGTGATTTAAAAGCATTAGTAATTTATAATATTATATTAAATATAATAATTTAAAATTATTGGTGATTAAATTATTGATGATCAAATCTTTTTGATGATTTTATCACTATGATAATTAAATCACTACAATAATTTTGAAAATAATACCAAATGCTACCTTAAAATAAAATACATGAAAGAATTTTGGTTGATTAAATTTTTATTTTGATTACTTAGTTATAAAATCTAATGTTTTACTCACTAACATTTGAGTAAATATTTTTTTATCTAATCATTAATCCCTAATGAACTATTAAATGAAGTCTTGTAAAACATGTCACTTATATGTGAGAATATTGATATGATATAAGAAAGTCATTAATTTTTTTCTTTTATTTTTTCTTATGCTAAATCAATAATGCCATGGTCATGGTCATGTCATGTGGTAACTAGTATCATATGTGATATGTTTGTCATAACTTATAAATCATAGATCTATCGCTAAACATAAATATTAGTAGCCACCAACAATCTTTTTTATTTAGGTGTGGTTGACTACATAGCTAAATCTATCATATTTAAAGAGAAATCTCAAAATTAATTTAAGTATTTTTAAATAAATAGATTTTAGTCTACGAAACTATATTTTAGGTTCAATAGTGCAATTATGATGAGAAAAAGTTCCGGTATCCTCACAGTGTCTATCCAAAATATGGTACTAGTCTGATTTTAAATTATTTAAGCCTTGAGATATTTTTATAATTTTTTTAATAATTTAATTATTCAAAATTGATCTTAAAATTACTCCAATCGTTTGGTAACAATTTAAGATAATTTTATCACTTTAAAAATATTCATGGATACTAGTGTCCCACTTTGAAGATGCTCATTTATTATATTCATGGATATATTTTATTAAAAAAATAATTAGCACAATCCTCTAATAGTTTTGTATAATTTACTTTGATGCAAATCTCTTAATAGTTTGGTGAGATTTTATTGTAAATTTATTTTTAAAAAATTCATTAAACCTTATAATATTCATTAAAACCTTCTAATAGTTTGGTAATATTTAATTTAAGATTTAAATCCTCCAATTGTTTGATAAGATTAAAACAAAATATTTTATTTTATTTTTTATAAAAATTGATTTATAAAATTCTTCAATAGTTTGTAAAATTCATTTAAGAAAAAATTTATACTTATGAAAAATCCCCCAATAGTTTGATAGGATTTATGGATTTATTTTTTTAATACATTTTCATTTTATAATATAAATAAAATAGTAAAGAAAATAATAAATAATAAAATTTAAGTTAAATGAATAAAAATACATAAATTTACCAAAGTTTAGACGCGGCTTGGCTCAGCTAGAATAAGGCTCAATTGCTGAGACAGAGGGCGACTTAGGAAGACTCCACTTAAGGCTCAACCTGGCTTAGTTTGAGGTATTGGAATCGGGTTGAGAATTGGGTCGCACAGGAGATTGGGTCAGTACAGCAAAACACGTTGATCTTAAATGGGTTATGGGATTCAAAATGGCATTGTTCCTTTCTTGTGTAAAAGCTACAATTTTTTTATTTTCCTTAGAATAGCCTATCCTTTTTTCTATCTTTTTCTCTACCTCTCTTTCTATGTTTCAAACCCAATAGCCGAAAACTAGATTTTATCATCGATTTCTGGAAATTTCATAGGAATTTCATTGGAAACTTCAACATTGACCTAAATATTCAACTAAAAAATTCAAATATTCATACAATTTTTAGATTTTTTTTCAAAAAATTCAAGAAGAATTACCCAATCCTAGAATTCAAACGACCTCGTAGAAATCAGTTCAAAAATCCCAAACTACAAACAAAACCTAAAACCAGAAACTAATTCCTAAAATCAAAATTCTAAGGTTAAAACCTTAGAAACCCAGAAACTCTTCAACACCTAAAATATGTTTTAGCAATGTTTACCTTTTCTCTTTAAGTGTTTTTATGAAATTAAGTACGATTTATATAGGGCTTTTCATAAAAAACTTTAGGGTTTTATTGATTGAATTCTCTAAAAACTTTATGATTTTCTTTCTTTATTTTTTGTTTTTATTAAAAATAAATAAACAAATAAAAAATCTATTGGGCCAAAGCCTACACCAAAATAAACCATCTATAGGGCTCAAAGCCTAAACAAAATAAAACTATCTGTTGGGCTCAAAGCCGAAATACCAATTGGGATAAGTCTATTCAAACCTAAAAAACCTAATAAAAATTATAAAAGTCAGATGATCCTGACAAAATTGAAATCGAGAATTCAAATGAATGCCTCAGACAAAATAAAGTATCTACAATTGTCCTTCTTTATATATTCTTATGAAATAGAAATGATGTAAAAACATAGATATCCATTGTGTTTGAGTTCAAAAATTACTTAGATCAAGTTAAAGTTCAAAGTTAAATGACTCGACAAAGTTAAATTTGAATGTGAAAATTATCGAACTGAGCTAAAGTTGGCAACAAAGGTAACCATGCTATACCAAGATAAAAATAAAGGTGACCAAGACTAAGTAGTAGGTAAAAAAATTAAATGACTTAAATTGAGCCAAAACCAAAAATAAATGACTGAGATTAAACCACAAGTTAAAAAAAAACCTATACTAAGCTAAGATAAAAAATAAATGGCTGGGATTGAATCGCAAGCTAAAAAAATAAATGACCTGGATAGAGTCAAAGTCAAAAATAAGTAATTGGATTGAACCGTAAGTCAAAAAAATAAATGATCTGGATTAAGCGAAGATTAAAAATAATTAACTGAAATTGAATCGTTAGTCAAAAAATAAAATAACTTGGACCGAACCAAAGTAGAAAATGACTAGGTTTGAGTCTAAATTAAAATATGAGATCAAACGATCTTGAAAATAACAACCATAAATTTTTAAAGATTATGTTTGAACGTTTTATAGATCATATTTAAAGGTCTTCAACGAAAAAATCCTCTAAATAGAAGCTTCACAATTCGTAAAATATTTTTCTCGTCTAAGGAATAAGTTTAAAATTGTTCATCAAAGTTAAAATTTTATCTGTGAATGCCTTCTAAATGACACAAATGCAACAAATCCATATTCTCACTAAATGATGCAAATGCATATCTTAAACAATAATGTGAATTATTTAAATATTTGTTACAAAGTACAAATGCATGCCCTAACCAAGATGCAAATGCTAATGCAAACACAAAGTATGTAAAGTAGATGCCATTAAATCAATGCCATGAAATTTTAATTATGGTAATAAGGTTCTCAAGACTCTTTGAATTCTAACTTTTTAAGTTTCTAATAATGAGACCAAAATCAACTCCATTATTCCTTATTCAAAATGGGCACTTGCCTTCTTTTCTAAAGAAATTTTTTCTTTTCAGAATCAATGTTCTTACTAGGCTTTAAGGGTTTCATCTTTTTTCATTGTCTCTCTTAACTTTCCCAAAGTAATATACACTCTCTCATAAAGTTATTCAATTATCAATTATTATCTCAATTTCAAGACATATAAGATGTAAATCCTATATTTCTTCTATTCATTACAAATCATTTAAATAGAAAAGAAAAAAGCAAGGATTGAAAATAAGATATAGATAATATAATGAAATGAATATCTTTTATTTGAAAAAGAAGTCAGATTACAAATTATGGCTATTTCGGACAACTGGATAAGGTAAAAGCATACAAAGATGGCTATTCTGGATAACAATGCCTTAAAATAAATAATCAGATAATCATATCTCATATTCTTTTTAAAAACTCAACTATACAATATCATCAGCACTTCCAAGCTTTTTAAAACATACCAACTTTTATGTTGGTGAACCTCTTAAATTATGCTGTACTCTTTTTATCCAAGTCGTCTTTATAAGTTTTAACTTGGATAAACTTTCTTTTGGTTCAAACAGTCTTTTCAAGTTTTTGATTTGAACTTTTTTTTTGTTGTTATTTTTTTAAGTAAAATACTTTTTCACAACATCTAAATTTATGGGATTGGAAAGATTATCTCCATCCATCTCTGTCAAGACTAATGCTCTACCTGAAAAAGTCTTTTTTACAATATATGGCCTTTTCCAATTCGGAGTCTACTTTATTTTATTATCATGCTGATTTAAGATAATTCTTTTCAACAGTAACTCTCTTTCTTGAAATTGACGAGATTAGACTTTCTTATCATGAGCTTTCATTATCCTTATCTGATATAATTGACCATCACAAAGCATTACCATCATCTTCTCTTCAACGAAGTTTAGTTGCTCAAAATGCTTTTGAATCCATTTATCTTATTCTAATCTTACTTCTCTTAAAACTCTTAAAAATAGGATTTTTACTTATACTGACAATATAACCTTCATTCTATAAACTAAAAAAAAATAAGGTTACCCTAGTAAAGATGCATACTGACATCTGATATGCATGTAAAGCAAAAGGTAATGGATTTTTTGGTAAGAATATTTTGTATTCTTTCTATTTTGAAGGCTTTATTGTTGGTAGACATTCTTGTAAGCAGTGTTTATGTTGTGATTTAAAGGAATTTTTTTTTTAACCATAGTCATGAGACAAACATTCATAATTCATTTTGAGGTTTCGTATGGAAATAAATTTAAGTCTCAAAGTCATTAGGATAAAGACAATGAAGAAAAACTTTTATTTGTTGAATTTATAAAATAAATGACTGATAAAGTTTGGTTGACTAAGCAATGATTTAAAGTAAGCAAAAGAATTATGCTGAAATTTAGATATAAGATTGGTACATTTAAGTGGTTTATTATTTGTACTCAAATATATTATCATTAAAAGTATTACTAAGATTATAAAGCAATGAATGTTAAGTTTGTATTATATAAGAACATTTAAAGTTTTTGAAAAAGTGAAAAAAATTCAATATAAAGAATCTTGCCATTTCATATATCTATTATGCATATTGTATTACAAATCTATGGTGAGAGAATATGTCACTTTTATTACAAGGTATATCTGTTGTCTAGCAGCAGCATATGATGTGGATTCCAAAATTTATTATAATTAATCTACAAGGAATTATGAAGTGAACCATATATAGTTAGAAAGCTTATCAAGTCTAGTTTTTAACGCATTAAAGAGATCTTAATCCTTATTTGGATATATTGAGATATGATTATTTTAATGAAAAGAGGTTAGGCTGTCAGTATAGTTAGTTAAGTTAATTCTTGAATAACTTAGTTATTTTTGGTGTAAATGGTCTCAAAAAAGATTGATTAATTTTTACTATGTTGAAATGATCTTGAATAGGCCATTAATTATTTTAGAGAAAAAACTAACTGGTGGAATCAAAATAGATTAAGTAGAATCTCACACATTTTACTTGTTTTTGAACCTATGTATATATGTATGTTTCTAAATAAGTAAATATTTTATTTCTTTATTTCAATATATGAAAATAGGATCAAGCATATGATCATTTTGTGTTTTTATTATACAAATGATGGATCATGTTTATGAATAAAATAAGAAAATTATTTATGTTTAAGAAACGATTTTATGATAGCTACATTTTTATATCCCTAGAAAGTAAAATCATTAACACCAGAATTAGTTCTACGGTCTTGACTAATGGCTAATAGTAGTTAACATAGACATGATTTATAGCCATGCTAATAGGTTATAGTAGTTAGCGTAAGGCCCTCGATAGCGGGTTATAATAGTTAACAATAATCATAATGATGAAATTATCGATACGACCAATGTCATGAGTTATAACAGTGATCGTAGCTAATGATAAACGAGTAATAATGATGATTTATGATGATAATGATTTATGATGATTTTAAATATTGATCCATAATTTGTATAAAATATGTATTTGACCGTAATTTATGATTTATAATTGATGAATTGACATGTTTTGATATTGATTAATGATCTACAAAATATTTAACATAATGATGATTTTTGAAATGTTTTGACATTATGATTTGATGAATATTTTGAATGATTTATATGATATGTATGAAAATGATGCTTGATTTTATAAATTGTGTAAGCTTATACTTGCTGAGCTATGATTTGCTCATTTTCTTTTTTTTTTTTTACAAATGATTAAAATGATAAGTTTGCTTAGTCTTGAGAGAAGCTAGAGGATCAAATTGAAAAGATTACTTAGGCCTAATAATAAGTTTACTTAGTCTTGAGAGAAGCTAAAATGTTCTTAAATTGTTCTTTACATTATTATCCATCATAAATTACTAAAGCACCCCAATCTTCACCTATTATAAGCTATAAGCGATAAATGTTCAATTTGAGTGGGAATATCTTGCTAGCCCATGCGAAAACATAAAATCTCGTGAAATGGTAGGTATTTTACTCTCTCATAAGGGACTGAACTTAGGTGTAAAGTTCATATTATGCACATGTAAGTGAATGACAGATATGATAAATAAATTAATTAATTAAATTTATGGAGAGATATTTTTTAATTTATTAAGTAAGCTTGGATAATAAGAAATCATTTACTGGTCTGACTTTCTTTGTCTCTAGTAGAGTTGTCAAACTATTATAACGTATAGATTCATTGACCTATTACTAAACATAGACTTTAAGAGTCACCATTAATTTTTTTTATTTAAGTGTGATTGACCACCTAACTGAATCTATCTCATTTAAAAAGAAACCCAATATTAACTTAAGTATTTTTAAATAGTAGATTCTAGTTTACAAAACTAAATTTTATGTTTAGGAGTACAATTATGAGTGAGGAATGTTATAGTATCAACATAGCGCCCATCCTAAATATGGTACCAGTCTCGTTTTAAATTATCCAAGTTTTAAGATATTTTTATAATTTTTTCAATAATTTAATTACTAAAATTGATCATAAAATTACTCCAATAGTTTGGTAATAATTTAAGATAATTTTTTTCTCAAAAGTATTCATAGAAACTAGTATCCCACTCTGAAGAGGCACCATAATCGGATTTATTAAAATATTTTATTCAAAAAAATAATTAGTAAAATCTTCCAATAATTTGATAAGATTTACATTGATGTAAATCTTTTAATAGTTTGGTGATATTTTATTATAAATTTATTTTTAGAAAATTCATTAAACCTTCCAATAATTCGATAAATTTTAATTTAAAATTCAAATCATCTAATAGTTTGGTAGGATTAAAATAAAATAGTTTATTTTATCTTTTTATAAAAATTGATTTATGAAGTTCTTCAATAATTTGTAAAATTCATATTTTAAAAAAATTTTAACTAATAAAAAATTCTTCAATAGTTTAGTAAGATTTATGAATTTATTTTTTTAATACATTTTCATTTTCTAAGATAAATATAATAGTAAAAAAAATAATAAATAACAAAATTTAAATTAAATGAATAAAAAAATTTACCAAAGGTTAGACGTGGCTTGGCTTGATTGGAATAGGGCTCGACTACTAAGACAGAAGGCAACTCAGGAAAACTTGGTTCGAGGCTCGGCTTGGCTCAACTAAAGGTATTGGAATCATGTTGCGAACTGGGTTGCGCAAGAGATAGGGTCAAGTAAAGCAAAACGTGCGTATCTCAATTGGGTTATAGGATTCAAAAAGCATCGTTCCTTCTTTGTATAAAAGCCACAATTTTTTTGTTTTTCCCAGAATAGCCTATCATCTTCTCTTTCTAAACCTTTTTTTTTCTCTGCCTTTCTTTCTACCTTTAGAACCCAGACAATCAAAAACTAGTTTTTTTCACTGGTTTTTGAAATTTTCATCAGAATTTTGCCGAAAACATCAACCTTGATTAGAAAATTCAATTGAAAAATTCAAACATTCATAAAATTTTCCAAATTTTTTTCAAAAAATTCAAAAAGAATTACCCAATACAATCTCCTAAAAATCAATTCAAAAATTCCAAACCACAAACAAAACCTAAAACCATAAAATAATTCCTAAAATCAAAATTCTAGGATTAAAACCCTAAAACTCTTTAACACCTAAAATCCGCTTTAACAATTTTTACCTCTTCTCCTTGTGTGTTTTTGTGAATTTAAGTGCCATTTATATAAGAACTTTCATCAAAAACTTTAGGGTTTTATTAATTAATAGAGATCAAATCTACCAGATTCGATCCCAAGCACTGCATGATTCGTGGCCTGTGCTTTAATCCATGCCCTAATCCCATTTGATTGTGGTCAAAGATCTTTTAATTTTCAACTTTGATCGACTCTATATTTTTGGATTGAATTCCCTAGAAACTTTCTGATTTTTTTTCGTTCTTTTTTTTTTTAGTTTTTATAAAAACTAAAAAAACAAATAAAAAAATTGTTGGGCTAAAGCCCACACCAAAATAAATCATGTATTAGGCTCAAAGCCCAAACAAAACAAAACTATCTGTTGAACTCAAAGCTCAAATACCAATTGAGATAAGTTTACTCAAAGCCTAAAAAACCTAATAAACATTATAAAAGTATGACGATCTTTATAAAATAGAAATAAAAAATTCAAATATAAACTCAAATGAAATGAGACATAATAAAGTTACATTATAAAAGTAAGACGATCCCTATAAAATAAAAATAAAAAATTCAAATGCAGACTCAAATGAAATGAGATATCTATAATGTTCATTCAACATTTAATCCATAATTAAAATATTAATTTTATAATTAGATGACCAAAATAAAATGTCATCAAAGGTAATTTACCATCCATGTACTTTACCTTTTACTTTATTATGTAACTTCTAGTTTTTCCTTCTTGTCTAGATCAATGCAAAAAATTCAATGCCTATATATCTAGAGCTTAGACCAAACCTGTACTAGACCTTAATTATAAATTTAACTTATTTAACTTTGAATCGCTGTGCAAAACAGAGAAGGGAGTGGCAAAATGGATCAACCTAGCTATGACAGCATTTCTGATTCGGGGTTTCATCCAAACTTCAAATTCATTTTTGGTGGATATATTTTAATATATCTTACTTACGTATATTCTCTGTTTGCTAGAACTGTAATATGTAGAGACTGCTACGTTAGCTTCATCTCATCCCATTTGGATATTACCGGTTCAAGTGGCTTTTTAAAACATTTTCTTATTAATGTTTGTTTATATTAAATTATATGAATCTATAATATTTATAAATAAAATTAATTATAAATATATATATCATATCTTATATTCTTTAAATTTTGAGTCTAAGTTCGTATCTATTATATTTTAATATTTATGAATTTAATAATTTATAAATCTATGGGATCAATGAACCTAAATAATTATGAATGAATTTGTTTTAACTATTTATGAATTAATAATATTCATAAACTCAATTAATTATAGATAAATATACTTTTGTGTTTATAAATCAAATTCAAATTGAATGAATTTAATTATTAACGAACTTAATTATTCATGAATTCAATTAATTAAAAATGAATATATTTATTTTTTAATGTAATTTAAATTTAACATATTTATTAAATCATTGCGTTAGATCCATGGCATGCTTTGCCCTACATCATGTTTGTGTGTATTTTATTAAGCTTTCGTCACTTCAGCGTCAGGCGTTTTGCTTCACTTTATAAAAGAAAAAAATAATTTATCTTATATTTAGTTATTTGATTTAGTGATTAAATAAACTTTAAAAAAGATATAGGCTCGAGGTTTGACTTAACCTTTCCTCCTTTCCTATTAACGTAGAGTACTGTCCGCTTGAAATATAAAAAAAAAAAAGAAACAATTTGTCTTGAGATTGAAAAGGCAAGCGATAAAAAAGACAATTCCTCAGTACTAGTAGAAAATGGTGAAATCATCATTAAATCATTGGTGAAAGAAGGACTAACGATGATCCTATTCTATAGGAAAAGGAGTAGGAGTCAATCTTCTTTGAATTTCAAGGAAAAAATTGAATAATTATGTCATTTGGTAAAAATTTTTTACAAAAAAAATAATATAAAAAATTCGTAACCATCCCCCGATTATGACATTAATTATTTTATAACCATATTTCTGAAAATTCAATATAAATTATATATAATGTAAACAAAATCATTTAATACGTGATTGAGAATAAGATAAGGAGATGTGAACTCTTTGATAAGGACCTTTTCGTAATAACTTTCTCTCAACATCTTAATTCGTTTATGCATAAAAATTACTAAATATGCTATACTTAATAAAACAAATGATGCTCTAAACTAATAGAGGTGTATGAATACAATTTAATCGAATTCGGAGCAAGTAATTTTATTTTTTTATTTTATTTTTTAAATGTCAAAGTTTAATAAAAATATCGTTGAATAAAATATTTTAATATTTTAAATATATTTAAAATTAAACTAAAGTCAAAAATACATTATTGAAATGTGAAGCTTAAAAATCTATATTCAAACTTTAACTGAAGAAGAAAAAGATAGTGGCATAATGGCAAATGAATTAAGGGTCATTGGTAGGCATCAAATAATTCAACAAAGCTTTTGATTTTCCTTTCTCTCTCTCTCTTCTCAAAATCATTTAACGCCGCAAGCGCGTTAATTTATCCTTTTTTATTGATAAAATTAATAATTTTATCCGTTAATTTTGTATATATTATAAATGAATATTTTTGAAAAAAATATTGAATTCGCCTGCCATCATTATCCAAGGAGAGCTGTTATCATTTTTTTCTAACCACTCTCGCCGTTAATAGATGCAAGTACCATCAATTATTTTGAAGATGTCGTTGCCTATGAGGCTAATTGCCACGTGTTCTGTTCAGATCCAACCTAATAGATCTAAAAGGGGGAATAGTGTATAATTGCATTAGGTCATGTTTGGATATATAAGATATTAGAAAGAATAAGATAATAATTATTTTATATTATATTTTATTTATATTTAAAAAATAAATAGAATTATAAAAAAGATTAATTATTATCTTAATCAATTCTTTCAAAATAAAAAAAATTATTTTTAATTTATAAGATTCAATTTTTATGTGTTATTATATCTTTAAAAATCTATTAATAATTTAAATTATATAAATTTAAAAAAAAAGATAATTTCAACTAATAAATAAATTATTTTATCATAATTTTTATACACATCAAATATAAAATAAAATAATATTATTTAATATAATTATATTTATAGTACCATATTATTTTATTTTATCATAATTTTAAGTATCAATCTATCATAAATATGCTAAATTTAATTTGGAAAATCTCTGCTTGATAAACAAACAAATTTCTTAACAAAGAATGATACAAGTGATAAATTACTTTGAACCTTTTGAGTTCTTACTGCTGATTTCTCTTCTATGTTGGAAAAAAAAAAAGGAAAAAGGAAAAATGAACAAAAAGATTCTTTTTCTGTGATCATGGGCAAATGATATAATCATGAGGGAACGAAAACTCTTGCTGGTTGTAAGGATCAAGCTTGTTATGGCATGGAGACGGCCCTGAAGGAGGCACTGGCCCTCGAGGCAGCTGGGTGTCGAACAAATGTCCAAAACTTTTAGTATCTTTGTTCATTGGTCGGATGCATCCTCCAATGGAAGCCCTGGCCAGTAACAGAAGAAAAAGAACGACAATAAACCTCAAACGCTTGAAAGATCCCTCTGAAGACCGCATCGTCAGTTACTTCCCTTTTGGTTGTTTCAGACTTTCAGTTTCAGCTGCTTATGTGTTGTTACAACAACAGAAGTGAAAAAATATATACAATGAAACAGAAAGAGACAGCGGTCGGATTTAAATGCCTATGATTTTCAATGCATAGAATTATTAATCTGCCACTGAAGAATGGATTATCTTTTTCTCTTTTTTATTGCTTAGTTTTCAAGTGAAGTCATAATTGAACAATCCAATAGCAGCCAATTTAGAAACACAGTGAACATTTATCTTTGAATTTCTGGTTTCCTTTATTTCCAACTCTTTGCAGTCTACATTCTACAAAACAAAATAAAAATTGTAACCAAAGTCTGCTCATTTTTTTGCGTAAAGAACGGACATTTAGAACGGGCTCTAAAACGTGAATAATATGCATCATCAAAACTGTAAAAGGCTGATCGATCATTGTGGGTCTTTGAAGTAGAGTTCCAGGAAATTTCCCAGTCCTTTGCTTGGAAAATTCCTTGGACTTGTTATTTGCGCCTTGTCCTCCCAATCTGTTATAGGGTTTGGGGTTGTTCTAGGCCCTCCATGTTGTTTGCATCCATGGATGGAGCCTATGGGTCTATTAAAAACACGAACCACACCATCAACCCAAAAGAAAATATTTGGCCCAAACCAAAATGTCTCATACTTGATTCGGGAAGAAAACCCATGGATTAGGCTCGACAAGGCTTTAAAAGGATGCCATCTAACTAAAGCCTTGAGGAAAGAGGGGGGAAAGTATAGTACCCATTTTTGTAGGGGTGAAGAAGAAAGATTTTGGCATTGGGTCATTTTTCTCAGAAGCCGTGCCAAATTCCCGAACTTGGGTGCTTTCTATAAATCAATTTTCGGTAAGGTATGGAGACCTCAATCCACCAATCTTGTTTACATGTTCATTTCTTTTCCTTTTTTTGATTTTTTGCTCAAATTACTGTAATATCTAAAACCTGCCGGGTGATCTCGTAAAAAATAAAAAAAAACTTCCTGGAGGCCTTCGAAACATGAAATTTTGATTTTTAATGTGTTGTTTCATTAATATAGCAATTTCGCATATAGTTTTCTGATGCTTCTGTCTGTTACTGGGAGTTATCTGTTATCAGGTAACAGTTGAAAGCTCACTGGCCTATGAGAACTTAACAGACAAAGAATTAATGCCTGGAATACTTTCTGTTTCCTCAATTGTTTTGCCTCATTGGTGTACAACTTCAAGGTACATTGTTGAATTATAGATTACCCTTTGTTTAGTAGTTGGTTGAGCCTGATTTTATTTGTCTGGAGTGGTAGGCGTGTTGTCAGAATGGCTGCTGCTCACACTCCAATTGCTGGAGTATCGTTTGAAGCCGTGACAATAAAGCCTCCTTCACACCCTACATATGATTTAAAGGGCATTATAAAACTTGCTCTTGCTGAAGATGCTGGGAATCGATGTTTGGTTATCATTTGATTTTACAATATTCTTTCTTGCTTTGTTTCCTTTTTCAGTGTTTTCATATTTCATAATCTTTGCTCTACTAAGTTGGTAATGATGTTTAATGGTTTTTATGAAAACAATAAGCTAAGGCTTTGATGAAGGGGGAGCAAATATTCAGTTAAATCTTTAAATTTTTTCTGCATTCAAATCCTATAACATTTGGGTTCAATTGCAGGGGATGTGACTTGTATGGCCACCATCCCATTTGACATGGAAGTGGAAGCCCATTTTCTGGCAAAAGAGGATGGTATCATTGCTGGAATTGCACTATCGGAGATGGTGTTTCAAGAGGTTGATCCTTCTTTGAAGGTATAGAGGCACTGTACTTTCTGTATTGGATTATCCATATGGTTTGCGTGTCTGGATCACACACTCCCTCCTTTTGATGTGCATTCTGATATCAGGTGGAGTGGTCTCGAAAGGATGGAGATTATGTTCGGAAGGGGCTGCAATTTGGAAAAGTTTATGGTAAGCCAAAAAGGTGTTTCTTAATTGTGTATAAGAAACTTGTATTAAAATTATATGCTCCCTCCATATAGGAAGGGCACACAGCATTGTCGTAGCTGAAAGAATAGCTCTGAACTTTATGCAGCGGATGAGTGGTATAGCAACACTAACTAAGGTGCTTCCATTTCCTTGAGTTTTATAAATAAAGAAATGATTTTCTCTTAATCATAGCTAAGTTTCCCTATTGTAATCAAGCAAATCTTAGTTTACTTTACAGAGCAGATAACAAGGATGGTTGTAGGAAAACAGGAATTGCGTAAGTTACATTTTAGATTGTTGTGAACTGGAAATGAAAAACAATAAGGTTGACAAGTATAAGTTTTATTTGACCAAACATAACTGCGTGGATATTCTTCTAGAATTTTCAAGTTTTTTATTACTGCTTATTAAGTTGCCTTGTGTTTCCACCTGTATATATGATCAAAACATAGCTAATTCACAATTTTTAACGGACTAATACTTGTAAAATGCAAATTATATCATGAATTCATTCTTGAAATGCAAATTACATCATGTATGTACGGTAAATATGATAAAGAAACAAGACATGAAATAAAATTCCCAACTGTTTTAACCTATGAATTCGGTCATGAAATGGAAATTGCATCATTTATGCACAGTAAATATAATTAAGAAACAAGATACCTAACAAAAGCTTATCGGTGCCATAACTTTGTAATGTGTACAAAAGACTGTTTTAGAATGTTAATTATTCTGCAGGCAATGGCTGATGCTGCACAACCTGCATACATCTTAGAGACAAGAAAAACTGCTCCAGGCTTACGATTGGTGGATAAGTGGGCGGTGTAGATCATTTCTGAGATTTTACTTTTTAGTTCTTAGTTCTTTCTCTTATGCCTTTGTTGATATTGTTGAAATTTTCTTCTTGTAGGTACTAATTGGTGGAGGAAGGAATCATAGACTGGGTTTGTTTGATATGGTGTTGATAAAGGATAATCATATATCAATAGCTGGAGGAATAAGTAATGCCCTTAGATCTGTTGACCAGTATTTAGAGCGAGAAAATCTTCAAATGGAGGTTGAGGTAATTTCTTCCGATGGTAAAATCTATAGCAAATTAAATATTTTGTGCAGTGGACTAGCCAACAGAGTTGGGTATGAATCTATAAATCTTTATGTGGTACATCATGTATCCCGCAACTTGATTCAACTCCCCGTTTTGAAGCATAAATCATTGCTGAAAAATATGTTTAACTTGAATTTTGTGATTCAATATATCTTGCTTCTAATTAGTAATGCGTCATAGTGGTTCTTCTCCTCTGTGTGTGTGTGTGTGTTTGTGGAAATGAATCAATCGGTCAATGCGTTGTGGCAACTGTAGCAGATATGTTGAAAAATGTCTTTTTCAAGGTTGAGACCCGGACACATGAGGAAGTAAAGGAGGTGTTGCAATATGCATCTCAAACGAAGACTTCCTTGACCCGAATAATGTTGGATAATATGGTTGTACCTCTTCCAAATGGCGATGTTGATGTGTCTATGCTTAAAGAAGCTGTGGAGCTGATCAACAGGAAATTTGAGACGGAGGTATCTCATGATTTTATCATGTAGTTTTTCACTTCATTTATTTAGTGCCTACAGACTGTGTAGAAAGATACTGCTGATGTCTGTTGTTTCATACTAAATTACTCCTGTTCAGTGATGTGTTAGTTAGAAGGCGTTTGTTCTTTCTTTTTCTTTATTTGGGGGTCATGATGGGGTTTGTGAAACAATGTTTCACTTTATTTGCTTGGCTTTTTGATCTTCAAATATGTGAAACCTGAGCAAAATTATGCAAGAAAGATTGTATGGAATCTCTTGCTACTTAATTTTTTGGAACATTTAAGATGGAATTCATTTTTGGTGACTTACCTTGTCATTCTTGCTCATGTAAACAAACAAATTTCTTAACAAACAAACTTTGAATTTTTCGACAAGTTTTTTGATCAGGTTTGAAGATTTCGACGACTTTTTCTAGATTTCGATAGAAATTCAATCGGAATCTAGGATTGTTTAGAGAGAGAAAGAGAGAAAAAGAGGAGAAGAGAGAGAAAAAAAGAAACGGTCTGTTGAAAAACAGAGGTTAGAGCTTTTTATACTTGTTGAAAACGTCGTTTTGGCGTTACTATTCCCAGAGGATCTGCGCTTTGAAATCGGGTGATCCGACTCGAGCGCCAACCCGCGTTTGACCCGCGTGTGACTCGAGTGCTAGCCAACCATTGGAACCTAGTCGAGCCGACCTCCTTGAGCCGCGTCTTCAAGCCGCTATTTTTATCTTGAGCCGAGTTGTTTTCTAGTCGAGCCGAGCCGTTCAAAAGGTTTTTATATATATATATATTATTATTTATTGATTAGATTAGAGTTATTTAGTATTTTTTATTTTATTTTATTTTTATTTTTATTTTATTTTTTTAAAATAAAATTCCAAAAAAATATTTTTAAGAAAAAATTGAAAGTATTAATTTTTTTAAAAAAATAAGTTTTTCTAAAAATATTTTTGAGGAAAAGTTGAAAGTATCAATTTTTCTTGAAAATAAGTTTTCTAAAAATTATTTTTGAAAAAAAGTTGAAAGTATCAATTTTTTTTGAAAATAATTTTAAAAAAAAGATTTTTTTGAGGAGAAGTTGAAAGTATCAATTTTTCTTGTACGAAAGCAATGAGTTTTTTTGAAGAAAAAAATATTTATACTTAAAGCTAAATCATTTTTTTCTTTTTTTTTTTCGTTTTATTTTTTTCCTTTTTGTTTTTTAAATTTTTTTTAATAATAAATAATCCAACGATAAAACCCCTGCAAGTGAAATAGTAGTCTCTTTGCATATTCTTGAGGTGAGAAAATTTTTTTAATTTTTTGTTAAAAGTATTAGAGTCAATTGAGAATAATTTTTGATAATTAATTATTTGATAAATTTTTAAGGCTTATTGGATAACATAAAATTAAGTTGGTATCATCTTTCGATTGACGTTGTGAAGGTGCTACAACTTTTCTTACACGTAATCGTACTCTCGAATTCTATTCTAGTTAGTAGACTTGAACCTATTCTTTTGGGGACCTTTAAACTTAGGTGTTTCTTAAAAGGATAGATTCTTTAGTTGGTCAATCGCACCTAAATAAAAAAGATTGGTGACGAGTTTTTCAAGTCAATGTCTAGCGATAGATCCTCGGATCTAGACTTTATGACAGTTTGACGATTCCACTGGGGACGTCTGAGAGTCAAGTCAGCAAATAAATTTGTGTTATCCGAAAGCCTAATAAAATTAAACATTTTGTATAGATTTTTTTATTCATTCATATTACTTTATTAATTATGTCATTCATATGTATATGCATAACATGAGCTCTATACTCGAGCTTCGTCCTTCTAGGAGGGAGTAAAGTACCTATTACTTTCATGAGGTTTAATACCTCCGCAGTGGCTAGCGAAATACTCTCACTCAAATTGAATTTTTTTCGTTTGTAACTTGTAATGGGTGAGGATTAAGGTGTCTTACTAGTCTGTGATGGACAATGATGTAAAAAGCAATTTAAAAACTTTTAGACTTTAACTTTAAACCACATATAGTGGACCTTAAGAATGCCTAACCTATAGATAGAGCTATCATCTTTTTCTTTTAGAATTAATCAAAAGCATAGGGTCTATTCTTCTTATTCTGTGTGATGTTTTAATTTACTTATTTATTTATTCTTTTTTTTCTGGACATACTAATATTTTCTCTCATTCTTTTGCATTGGTTCATGCTCATATCATAAAGTTGCATAAAGAACATGTGCTTGAAAGACGATCTTTAACAAAAAAATTTTCATGGACTCCACAAAACGATTAGTTTGTTCTTCATCTGTATTAGCTTCTTATGAGTCACCCAACGAAGTAAGGATCCAGTTAGAAAAGATTCAACTAAAAATGAGGGATTGTTTACCAATCGGATATGATTCTACCTTGTCTCAAGAAACATCTATCCTCTTCAAATAAAATAATCTAGAGGATTTGGTTGATATATGAAAGAAGATGAGTTCGTCAAAAGAAGAGCAGTTTTGCCAAAGACGGGCATATAGCATGCCTTCTCACAGTAGTTGTCGATGATTAACTAATCAGAGCTGTAACGTAATTCTGAGATCCTGTATACAAGTGTTTCATCTTCAATGAAGTTGATATGACACCAACCATTGAAGAATATTCATCTTTGTTGGGTTTGCACTTCAAGGCTCCTGATAAGATATATGTCAAAAAACACAAGTCAGGATTTCATAATGATTTGGCACAACTTATGGGGATAGATAAAGAAGTTATGGATTCTTATACAAAGAAGAAACAAGAACAAGTCTGCCTACTGTGGATGTTCTTTCATGAGTTTTTATTGCAACATGCCAACGAAGAACATGGGTTAGATTTATATGCCTTAGCTATATACGAAATAGTGATCTTTTTAAAAGTTTTGGGTTACATTGAAATAGTGGTGGTTGACTTCTTCGAGAGTGTGATCAATGGTTGTAATCCTTCAACGGTAATATTAGCAAAGACTATCAGATCTTTGAGTTATTATCGTCAAAATGGAAGGCGTTTTATAGGCTGCATACAGTTATTATACTTATGGATGAAAAGTCACTTCGAATGGAGAAAATGTGCTTTCTCAAAGCTTTATGTCTGCAATCGAGTTTCGATCAAGAAATTCTGTGAAAGTGGTGATCAGAACAAAAGTCTAAAAAAGAGTGGATAACTTTCCTACAAAAATTGATCAGTACCAAAATAAGATGGTTAGTCCCATGGATGAATCATGAACCTATGTGGTATCAATGTGGAGATAATACAATGGTCCCATTTTTCAGTTTATGGGGAACGATAAATTATGCACCACTCTTAGTGAGAAGGCAGTTCGGAGGTAGAATAGTTCATTCCTATGACGCATGGGCTTTCATCAGTTAGATTTCTCTTACAGCGAGTCAAAAGCATTTCAGAGGATGAATGAGATGATTAAAGCATGAAAAAACCTCGAAGAGTGAGTCCTGAACCGTTTACTGATAAAGTCACTTTAGAGTATTTACTTTGGAGAGCAAAACGAAGACAGAAAATGGTATTCATTTATGAAAGCTTTCAACCGCCAACAGGAGGAAAGCTTGAAAGACATCATCAGAATTAGAGCTTGCGACAAAAAGTTTGAGTCTAAAAATGATAAGTTAAAACAAGAAATCCAGAACTTCGAGAAGAAAAAGATCAGTGAAAAGATAAAGCTAAAAGTCATGAAGTTAGAGTTTGCAAGATTGTTAGAGAACGTTATACAGCTGTTGAAGACTTAGCAAAGCTACACCAAGAACATAAAAGGTTATGTGTGAGAGAAAGAGTCAAAGAGATAACCATTGTTGAGCTGACTGAAGAGAATGCAAAATTGAAACAAGAATATGCTGAATTGAAAGAAAAAAGTTTAAGCACAAACAGAGAATAACATGTTGAATAGCTATCTAAGCAAGTTGAGACAAAAGTTGAATGAACAAGAAGATCATATTACTGCATTGGTTAGAGAGCATAGAGAGTTATCATACTAAGTCTAGTGTGGTAAAATAGAGAACTTAAGAAGATAGAAATACATTGAGCACCAAACGACCCAAATTTGTAAAAGGGTATGCAAGGCAAGAGAGATGGTAGAAGAGGCAGAGGCATTGAAACAAGTGGTGGCCCCAATAGGAGAGCATGGGCAGCGTCTATTAAATTTCATCAAAGAAGCTAAGGCCCAATATGAGCAGATCAAACGATTTTATAGTTATAACTCTAGGATGATAAACTTAATGTAAATAAAAGTTTTTTGGAATAAATAAAATCTTCTAGTTAAATACTATCTTAGGTAAATGTTCTTTGCATACATGTATTTTCATTCATTGCATTCTCACTTATTACACTTAACAAAATAATCATGAAATAGTCGTATAAATTTGCTAATTCTAAGATATGATATTCAAGGTTCAAGGATAGCTTTATTTAGCCAAAACTTTGTCTATCGATATAACACAAAAGCCAGAGCCCGACAAATTGAGCAAAAAAATTCTCACAGATTTTAAAAGCTGAAGAAAGCACAAGAAAAGATCGAGAATGAGTTGAGCAAAATTTTAGATGCTCTTAATAAGCTGAATAAGGAAAAAAGAATAGAAGAAAATATAAGCCAATAAGGCTTCTCATCACAAGAAGTGGCTGATCCTTTGTATCCTTCAGGTTTTGGTCCACAACAAGTCCAACCCACACAAGATATTTCGTCACAACAGTTTTCATATCATGTATACCTCGGAATACCATCAGCTTTGAATTCAGGGCATTACCATAGCTATGTAAATCTTGTATTTATTAAAAAGGCAGTAGAATTTATTTTTGATCTAGATGACTTGAAAAAGAAAGAGCAGGAAAAAGCAAAGGTGACAGTCTTAGGAAGATCCAAAGATTAGTATGCTTGAACAAAGATTACGATCCATAGAAGGGATTGAATTTTATGGTTCTGTTGATGCGGTTGGGCTGTACTTAGTCTCAGATGTAATCATCCCATCAAAATTTAAAGTACCAAAATTTGAGAAATATGATAGTACAAAGTACCCAAAAATTCATATCACTATGTATTATTGAAAGATGATAGCCCATGCCCATAATGAAAAATTATTAATGCATGTTTTTCAAGATAGCCTTACAGGCTCTGCTATCAGGTGGTATGTCCAGTTGGACAGAACCCGCATTCATTCTTGGAGCGATATGGCTCATGACTTCATCAGGTAATATCGACATACTATAGATCTAGCTCCTGATCGTTTGTCTTTACAGAACTTAAAAAAAAAAAAGTAAATGAGTCTTTTAAGGAATACGCCCAGAGATGAAGGGATGTAACATTTCAGGTACAACCTTCTCTGACTGAAAAATAGACTACAGTATTGTTTGTTAGCACTTTGAAACCTTCTTATTATGAAAAGATGATAGGGAATGCAATAAAAAATTTTACCGATATGATAATTTCATGAGAAATTATTGAAAGTGTCATCAAGAATGACAAGTTGGAAGGAGGTGAAGCATCCAACAAAAAAGCCCCAAAGAAAAAAGAGACTGAAGCTTAGGTTGTGAGCTTTTATAGACAGTAATTTGGGGGTTATCAACCCTACTCACCACGAGGATACCTTCCATATTATCCTGCTGTAAATAACACTTTCTCTTACCCATACCAACAATTCTCACAGTCATCTTATCCCTAAATATATCAATCTCCTCATAGACCTCATAATGCCACATACAGTCCCAACACTCAACCTACCTCAAGACCTCAGACTCGTTTAGCCAGCATAATGGGAAGTTTTCGGGAGTAACGAATTACTCATGAAAAGCTTGTATTTGATCCAATCCCTATGACCTATATGGAGTTATATCGTGAGTTTTACAATAATCATCTGATTGCTCCTAATAAATTAGAGCTTTTCAAGCCACCGTATCCTAAGTCGTATGATCCCACAGCCTATTGTGACTATCACTATGGGATTGTCGATCATTCCACTAAAAATTATACTACCTTGAAACACAAAATGCAACGACTGATCAAAGATGGAATGATTAGTTTTGATACAGGATGGGTAACTGCATCAAATGTTAGCGGTAATCTTTTGTCTAATCACAATGTGAATGCCCTGAGTAATGAACAGGAGTGCTATCTGAAAAGGAATGTGGTAGATATAAAGACACCTTTTAGTCAGCTGTTTGATATTTTGTGAAAAGCTGACATGATACAACCAGTGAATCTGTACAGTTATCATGGAGTATATATAACAGGCACTAGTTGTAAATATCATAATGGGACAGTTGGTCACTCTATCGAAACTTATGAGCAGTTTCACCAAGCAATGCAAAAGCTCTTGGATTCATACCAGATAGAGGTTTACGAAAAAAAAAGACTTAGAAAGTGTTGAAGTATCAATGACTGATAAGCCTGTAAAATTGTTTTTAAAGTTGGTGACGATTCATTGTGGGAATAAGCCAAAGTCAATCTTAGATAAAACTCATTCTCAGGTCGATAACTTTTAAAGTTTCGACTCCATTCCCATATAATGATGATAAAGCTATACCCTAAAAAAATGGTTGCGATACAGTAGTTCAGGGATAAGAAGGGGATATCTTTAAAACTGACATCTCTAATATAACTGGTGTAAGAGGTATTACTCGAAGTGAAAGATGTTACACTTTAAAAATATTAGAGAAGGTAGAAGAGAGAAAGCCAAGGTAAGAGAAGGGCAAAATAACCTTGAAGTAGAACCTGAGAAAGATCGCCCGAAGTCGGTGTCATAAAAAGAGGCTTGTGAATTCTTGAAGTTGGTAAAACATAGTGAATACTCAGTTGTTGAACAATTGAACAAGATGCCAGCACGAATCTCATTATTATCACTGTTATTGAATTTGAAACCACATCGAAATATCCTACTAAAAGTATTGAACCAAGCATATGTGACACATAATGTATCGGTTGAATATGTGAACCACCTGGTTGGAAATTTAGTCATGTCGAATTACATTTCATTCAGTGATGATGAAATTCTCTCTAAGGGAAAGAGAAATGCCAAGGCTTTGCATATCACGATTAAGTGCAAGAGCCATATTATAGCCAAGGTCTTTATTGATAATGGTTCCGTTATCAACGTCATGCCTATGTCAACTTTGACAAAGTTACTCATTGACTACTCTCATATGAAAAGTAGTCAAATGATCGTGAGAGGCTTTGATGGGATCAGAAGAAAGTCTTGAGAGATATCGAGATGCTCTTGCAAATTGGGTCGTGCACTTTTAATATAAAGCTTCAAGTGATGGATATCTCTCCATCTTACAGCTGTTTACTGGAAAGGTCATGGATTCACATGGTAGGTGCTGTGCCCTCTACCTTGCACCAAAAGATCAAGTTTAATGTAGAAGGTCAATTGATAGTGGTAGTTTGGGAAGAAAACATGCTAGTGACCCAACCGTTGAATGCTCCATATGTAAATGCTGTCGAAGAAGTAATAGAATGCTCCTATCGATCTTTTGAACTAGTTAATTCTGTAGGTGAAAGACTTAAAAATTAGTTTTTTTCAAGAATAGTGATGAGCTAAGTCATCAATAAGGGTTGGTACCTAGGATTAGGGTTGGACAAGAACTTATAAGGAATAAGGGAACCCCCGACAGTGGTAGACAATAGTGAAAGGCTAGACTTAGGCTATGAAGTAGCAGAATGGGAGATCAAAAGAAGGCCAACAGGTAAAACAGCAAGACTAATGGTTATCCCACACTTGTACGAGACTTTTAGACTTGAAGGATTCATGTACCCAAATACAGGAAAAATCATGAAAAAAGCTTTTGTCCAGTTAACCATTCATGCTATTGAAGATGAAGTGAAGCTTAATCAAGAAGGGTGGGTTCGCCTTTGTTCGCTAGATTATGAGCTGAACAATTGAAGTGCCATTGAAATACCTTTGACTTTTGAAACTAATTCAATGTAATTGTACATCCCAATAGTTATTGCCCAAAGCATTGGGGTGATATTTCTTGTTTGGGTCATTTTATCTTTCATTATTTTAATAAAGATTAGGAAGGATGCATTTTCATTCATTTTTTCTTGTGTCTTTATTATTGTCATTTTTTAAATACATCTTGCCAACATATTCCATTTCATTCAATTTTAGCTCTTTAAATAAATATGAAGATAATTATGATAACAATCAAGAGGTAAGTTTTGATAATTCAATTAACACTGATGAACTTGACAATGAAAAGAATTCTGAGGAATATGTTATGCCTCCGGACTTAATGAGATTGATTGAACAAGAAAATAAGCCAATTGAGTCTCATCAGGAGATAGTTGACTTAGTGAATCTGGGAGATGAAGAGAATAAGAAAGATGTCAGAATTGGCATTTCACTTTTATCAAGAGATAGGCAACGTTTGGCAGATTTACTTCGAGAATTCGTAGATGTGTTTGCTTGATCTTACCAGGATATGTCAAAGTTGAGCATGGAGATAGTGGAGCACAGATTGCTCTTAAAGCCAGAATGTAAGTCAGTCCAGTAGAAACTGAGGCGAATAAAGCCTGAAATGCTACTAAAGATCAAAGAAGAGGTGAAAAAATAGTTTGATGCAGGTTTTTTACAAGTGGCTAAGTATCCGAAGTGGGTAGCCAATATAGTACAAGTTTTTAAGAAAGATAAAAAGGTATGAATGTGTGTAGACTATCGTGATTTGAATAGGACTAGTCCAAAGGATAACATTTCTTACCTTATATCAACACACTGATAGATAACATGGTTAAACATTTAATTTTCTCTTTTATGGATGGGTTTTCAAAGTATAATCAGATAAAAATGACTGCAGATGATATGAAAAAGATTACTTTCGTGACCATGTGAGGAATCTTTTATTATAAAATCATGTTTTTTGGGTTAAAGAATGCTGGGACAACATATCAAAGGGTCATGGTAATATTCTTTCATGACATGATACACAAAGAGATTAAGGTGTATGTAGATGATATGATTGCAAAATCTTGTGAGAATGAAAATCATGTCACCAGCCTCAAAAAGTTATTTGAGAGGTTGAGAAGATTTCAGCTAAAGTTAAACCCGACCAAGTGCACCTTTAGGGTAAAGTCAGGGAAGTTACTAGGTTTTGTGGTCAATGAAAAATGAACTGAAATCGATCCAGACAAGATACAGGTTATTCAAAATTTGTCACCTTCGAGTACACCAAAGAAGTTTGAGGTTTTCTAGGAAGATTGAATTACATTTTTCGGTTCATCTCTCAGTTTACCTACAAATGTGATCTCATTTTTAAGCTTTTTCGCAAGAATAATCCTGAAAAATTGAATGAGAAATATCAAGTGGCTTTTGATAAAATTAAGCAATACTTGTCAAACTTTCCAGTGTTGATGCCACATGTTTCAGGAAAACCTTTAATTCTATACTTGACAGTGTGTGAAAATTTAATGGGATGTGTGCTCGGGTTACAAGATGAGTCTAACCGAAATGAGAGCTATTTACTGAGTAAAAAGTTCACAGAATATGAATCCAAATATTTCTTATTGGAGAAAATATGTTTTGCATTAGCGTGGACTGCCAAAAGACTTAGACAGTATATGCTCTATCATACCAAATAGCTTATAGCAAAATTGGATCCAATTAAATACATCTTCGAGAAGCCTTCTTTGTCTAAAAGAATTACAAGATGGCAAGTAATGCTTTTGGAATATGATATTATATATGTAAGTCAAAAGATAATAAAAAAAGGTATTATAACGGAGTTCCTTGTATATCGTGCTAATGAAGAATATGAACCAATGAGGTTGGAATTCTCTGATGAAGATCTAATGACTATTTTCCAATTGGAGAATGCGAAGTATGAACAAAAAGTGTTGGAAAATGTATTTTGATGAAGCGACCAATGCCTTGAGACATGAAATTGAGGCGATTCTGATCTCTTCAGAAGAACAATACTGTCTTTTAACAGCGAAGTTAAACTTCCATTGCACAAATAACATCGCTGAATATGAGGCATGTATCATGTGTTTACAAGTTGCTATAGATAAAAGAGTGAAAGTATTAAAAGTGTTTGAGGACTCAACTCTAGTTATATATCAGTTGAAAGGAGAATGAGAGATGAGAGATTCAAAACTCGTTCCATATCATAAATATATTTTAGAGTTGATAAAGTAATTTGAAGATATCTAGTTTGATCATTTACCTCGAGAAAAGAATCTGATTACCGATGCCTTGGCTACTTTGGTTGCAATGATTGAATTAATGACAATACTGATATTCAGCCTATCAGGCTAGATGTTAAAGATGCCTCAGCTCATTGCTTCAATGTAGAAGAAAAGAACGATGGAAAGTTCTAGTATTATGATATCTTCAGTATATTAAGGGTCAGCAATACCCAGTTAACGTAACAGAGAATGATAAAAGGGTCATCCGAAGAATAGCTATGAGTTTTTTTTTAGATGGGGATGTTTTGTATAAAAGAAGTCATGATTAAGTATTACTAAGATGCGTAAGTAAGGCTGAAGCAAGAAAAATTATTGAAGAGGTACATGATAGAATATGTGAAGCACATGCTAGTGGACATATGATGGTGAGACAGATCATGAGAGCATGATCTAGTGGTTGACAATGGAGAGTGATTGCATTGACTATGCTCGTAAATGCCATAAATGTCAGATATATGCTGATAAGATTCATGCTCTGTCATCTGTTTTACATGTTTTGACACCATTTTGGCCATTTTCAATGTGAGACATGAATGTCATTGGTCCTATCACCCCAAAGGCTTCTAACGGGCATAGATTTATTTTTGTGATGATAAATTACTTCACAAAATGGGTGGAGGCAGCATCATATGCAAATGTAATATGATCTATGGTTTACAAGTTCATAAAAAGAGAGATCATCTGTAGATATGGACTTTCGAAGAGAATTATTTCAGACAATGTCAAGAATCTAAATAGTAAGATGATGCAAGAAATATGTGCTCAATATAAGATCAAGCATTATAACTCGACACCATACTATCCGAAAATGAATGGAGCAGTGGAGGCAGCCAATAAGAAAAAAAATTCTTAAGAAGATCGAGACTTATAGAGATTGACATGAAAAGTTGTCATTTGCACTGCATGCATATCGAATGACAGTGCGCACCTTTACTAGGGTAATCTCATTTTCTTTGGTTTATGAGATGAAAGCTGTATTACCAGTAGAAGTGGAGATCACATCCTTGAGGGTTTTAAAAGAAGTTAAGTTAAAAAAAATTGAATGGATTAGATAACGTTATGAACAGTTAAATTTCATAGAAGAAAAGAGATTGACGGTATTGTGCCATGGTCAGCTATGTTAAAAAAGAATGATGAGGGCTCATGACAAAAAAGTTCATCCCCGTTGCTTTCGAGAATGAGAGTTGGTCTTGAAGAGAATCTTTCCAACCCAACACGATAATAAAAGAACATAGACTTCGAATTTGGAAATATCGTATGTGGTAAAACGGGCTTTCTCGGGTAGAGCACTGATATTGATTGAGATTGACGAAAATTATTTATCTCATCCTATAAATTTTGATGCTGTAAAAAAATACTATGCTTAAAAAAAAGAGAAAAAAAGAAAAAAAAAAAGAAAAAGAAAGACTCAAGGTAAAAATCTTAAAATGACGGTTTGAGTCATAGGGGGTTTATCTAAGTTGAAAACCTGAAAAGGTAGTTTAGATAAGGAGAATATGGCATCAAATTTGAAATTTCATTTGCATTGAAGCTAGCAAATTTGGAAGAGCTCTAAGTTGTTAAATGCATCAGATGGTTGGGTTTTCAAAAAAATCTTGAGATGTGTTTCATAATTATTCGATTGTTCATTTTTGGGCATTCTTTCTTCATATTTATCCTTGCATTTTTTTCTTGGCCAAAGTTTGCCAAGATTTTGCTAATAAAAGACATTTTATTTCACTGTTTGTATACCTCTGCTGGTGACTGTTTTTCAACCATTCTTATTCTTTTCTTCTTAATACCTTACAATGTAAGAAATGTGCAAATGCATTCTTACTTTTTGAGTTTGAAATAATAATTGATAAATGAATAATGACATAAAAAAATTTTACATTACATTGAAGAAGTCAATAGTGATAAAGGTAGAATCGATATGTTCAATTTTTTATAAGGACATTAAATTTGAAAGAGATTTCCTATAGAAAAATGTGAGAACTAAATGGAAGAGATGATTTAGAGTTACACTGGCTCGATCTTAGAAGAATAGCGTAACTTGGTCTTTGAAGAATCAAGGGTTTGAGCCCAAGAAAAGAGCTTGAGAAGCTTGAGTACCACAATTGAATAGGAATTAATTAGCCAACATTTGCATAGCATGCATTGAATTTCACACGCATTGCATAGCATATACTACATTCAAGAAAATATAATGCATAAATTCAAGAAGCAAGGGTATTCCAAAATTCCACATAGAAAAGACAGATGTGAAGATATTTTCAAATTTGAGAAAAAACTTGTTAGGTAAGTTTTTAATCCTTGAAATAGGATATCTCTCGGTATCAAAATTGATTTGTAAGACCTTTAGGCATAATCTCCTAAAATTTCTTTAAACATGATTTTTAACTCCTTCGGACATGATCGTCAAGAGCTTTTTACTTTTTAAAAGTCGTTGAGCCTCTGATTAAAGGAGTCATTTATTTTTCAAAGTCGTTGAGCCTCTATTTGGAAGAGCTTTGTTTATTGTTTAAGTCGTTGAGCCTCTGATTAGAGGAGCAATTTATTTTTCAAAGACGTTGAGCCTCGGTTTAGAGGAATTTTGTTTATTTTTCAAAGTCGTTAAGCCTTTGTTTAGAGGAGCTTTATTTATTTTTCAAAGTCGTTGAGCTTCTATTCAGAGGAGCCATTTATTTTTCAAAGTCATTGAGCCTCTGATTAAAAGAGCTTTGTTTATTTTTTTAAAGTCATTGAGCCTCTACTTAGAGGAGCTTTGATCAAAATTTTAACACAAGAAAATGACAAAAAAAAAGAAAAAAAGTCGGGTGGAGTCTTGAATGGGTGTCTACGTTTTTGCGTAATTTATATTTCACAAAAAATACACAAATAAGGGCTCATGTAGACACCCAATTTGGTCCAGGCCCGGATCAATTGGGCCTGGTCCAAATGAGTAAAATAGACCCATTTTTGCTTTTATTTTTATTATTTTTTAAATATATTTATTATTTATCTACTAATATATTTATTTTTATCTATTAACATATTTGTTTTATTTATCTATTAATATATATATGTTTTTTATTATAATTTATCTATTATTGTTATTATTTATCTATTATTATTATTATTTTCTTTTAGTTATCTATTAATATTTTATTTTTATTTTTTTTATTTTTCTTTTTCTTCTTATTCGACTGGGATTAGGATAAAAATTTAGAATTCTACCGTGAATTTGAGATCCAATCAGAGTCCAGATTGGATTCAAAGATTGAATCTCAATCTAAGAGAGAATTGAGATTGATCAAAAACTCTTCTCATTAATCCCTATAAATAGATCCACAGAAAACGAACAGAAAACACACATAGAAGAAAACAGAAGCTAAAAAGGGTTCTGGTGCGTTAGAACAGCTTTAGGAATTGGTGGGATTTTTTTTTGAATTTTTGGCTTTTTTTCTAGAAAATTTTTGAAAATTTTAGAATCCGACGAAATTTTTTGACAAACTTTAAATTTTTTGACGAGTTTTTCGATCAAATTTGAAGATTTCAGTGACTTTTTCTAGATTTCAGTAGAAATTCAACTAAAATCTAAGATTGTTTAGAGAGAGAAAAAAAGAAAAGAGAAAAAAAAGTGGTCTGCTGAAAAATAGAGGTTAGAACCTTTTATACTTGCTGAAAACGATATCGTTTTGACGTTACTATTCTCAAAAAATCCGCGCGTTTGACCCGACCCGAGCACCAACCCGCATTTGACCCGCGTGTGACCCGAGTGCTAGTCGACCACTGGAATAGAGCCTAACCGAGCTGACGTTTTCGAGTCTCGTCTTCGAACCGCTCTTTCTATCTTGAGTCAAGCCGTTCAAAAGGTTTTTTTTATATTTGTTTATTTATTATATTATTATTTTTTATTGATTAGATTAAAATCGCATTTTCGAATCGCTCTTTCTATCTTAAGTCAAGTCGTTAAAAAAGTTTTTTTATATTTATTTATTTAGTTATTTATTATTATTATTATTTATTTATTAGATTAAAATTATTTAGTATTTTTATTTTATTTTATTTTATTTTTATCTTTATTTTTATTTTTTTATTTTTTTTTAAATAAAATTCTAAAAAATATATTTTTAAGAAAAAGTTGAAAGTATCAATTTTTCTTGAAAATAAGTTTTCTAAAAAATATTTTTGAGAAAAAGTTGAAAGTATCAATTTTCTTTGAAAATAATTCTAAAAAAAAAAAGGTTTTTTTTTAGGAGAAGTTAAAAGTATCAATTTTTCTCGAAGTTAAAGTTTCAGAAAAATATTTTGAGGAAAATTTGAAAGTATCAATTTTTCTTGTATGAAAGCAATGAGTTTTTTTGAAGAGAAACAGATTTACACCTAAAGCTGAATCATTTTTTTTTTTCATTTATTTCTTTTCCTTTTTGTTTCTTGAATTTTCTTTAATAATAAATAATCCGACGATAGAGCTTCTACAAGTGAAACAATAGTCTTCTTGCATACTCTTGAAGTGAGAAAATTTTTTCAATTTTTTGCTAAAAGTATTAGAGTCAATTGAGAATAATTTTTAATAATTAATTATTTGATAAATTTTTAAGGCTTATTGGATAACATAAAATTAAGCTGGTATCATCTTTCGATGAGCATTGTGAGGGTGTTACAACTTTTCTCACACGTAATCGTATTCTTGAATTCTGTTCTGATTAGTAGACTTGAACCTATTCTTTTAGGGATCCTTAAGCTTAGGTGTTCCTTAAAATGATAGATTTCTTAGGTGACAAATCGTACCTAGAGAAAAAAGATTGGTGGCGATTCATTCAAGTCAATGTCTAGCGATAGATCCCCGGATCTAGACGTTATTACACCTCAATTTTTTTATGCATCATGTCATGAAAGAGTGTCTCATAGCCCTTTAATAAGTTATCTTAGTATTTTTCAGTCTAAAGGGTATAACTTTGCAATAAAAAGTACTCCATATAGTTATGAAAGTGATTTTTTCTATATCATCTTAGGTCATATTTATCTAATTATAACTCGAGAATCCATCTATAAAAAAAAATACAGAATGTCAGGCCATGTTATCCACTAATGTGTCAATATAAGGTATAGAAAAATTATCTTTCGGGCTAGCTCTATTCAAATCTCAATAATCCACACACATTCATACTTTTCTATCTTTCTTAAGAATACGTACTATATTAGTTACCCACTTAAGATATTTGGTCACTTGCAGAAAGCCTACATCAAACTATTTTTTTACCTTTTCTTTAATCTTTAATAGTATTTTAGGCTTCATTTTTTTTAATTTTTATTGGACAAGCCTACATTAAGGCTTCAAAAATAACATATGCTCCATTATTTCAGTGCTAAGCCCGAGCATATCTTGATAGGATCAAGCAAACACATGCATAAACTCTCAAAGTAGATCCTCTAACTTTTATTATCTATCAGTAGATGGAAGCGATGTGCCAACCTTAACTTCTTTCTTATTCTCATCATCTTTTAAATTTATCATCTCAGTGACTTTTTAAAGGTAAAATATATTCTTCAAAGTCATCTTTGGTGTCAAGTTTATCAGCATTAATTGACTTTTCAAACTTAAATCCCTGATTATTATCATGATTATCTTCATATTCATTTGAGGCTCTAAAAGTAAATAAAATAGGAAGTATTGACGAAATGTTTTAACTAAAAAGAAAATAAAAATTGAATAGGAAAAATGAATGAAAATGCATATTCTTATTCTTTTATTGAAATAATAAATGATAAGAGGCCCATACATGAAATACCATTCCAATGTTTTTGGGCATAAGCAATTGGGAGTTATAATTACATTGAAAAGGTATTAAGGACAACAAGCATCTCATTGACACTCTAATTTTTTAATTCAAAGCCCAGTGGACATAGACAAACCAACACCTCTTACTTATAGACTTTTGTATCTTTTTTGCCTATCATCTAAATAGACAACTCGACAAAAGTTTTTTTCATGCTCAGTTCCTCTTTAGCATATTTTTCTGACCCTGGATACATATTCTCCTAGTTTAAAGGTTTTGCACAAGTGAGGAATAACCATCGACACATTTCTCACCATTTTTCTTTCTCTCCTATTGTCTGGCATCATTATCATTTCCTATTCTTCAACTTTATACCCTACGCCCAATCTTTCACAGTTGTCTATTATCATTGGTGGTTCTTTTATCCCTTGTCGATTTTTACCCAACCTAACTCAAAGGTTCCAACCTTTATTAACAATTTGATTAACCACGATCTTAGTAAAATCTTATTAGTATAATTTAGATCCTTGACCCATAATATTGACAAGCTCAAAAGATCAATAAGAGCACTCCAATAATTCTTTTACAGCTTCTACATGAGAAGTATTTATAGGCTAAGTCATCAACAAATCTTAATCTTCAGTTACGATCATAAATTAACCTTCCACATTGAACTTAACCTTCTGATGTAAGGAGGAGGAGATAGTACTTGCCATGTGAATCCATGACCTACCTAGCAAACAGCTATAAGATAGGAAAATATCCATAAATAACTATAAGTGGTATCAGAGCCTAAGTTGCAATCTTTGAAGAATTTTTAAGAGTTAGATTATGATTTGTAGATTGTGATGATATTTTCTTTAAAAGCCTAATTTATGTTTTTTTTAGATTTTTTAAGAGTTTAGGTTATGATCTTTAAATTATGTAAGATGTTAAAAATTTTATATTGCGATTTTGAAGATTTTTTAAGAACTACGATTATGATTTTTGAAGATTTCTAAGAAGTTAACTTATGATAATTAGATTAACGGTGATTTTTTAAAAATGTAGCCTATGATTTTTGGGTTGAAAGAGATTCTATGAATATGGTTATGATCCATATACTATGTGAAATTTTTTAAGAACTTAGATGATGACCTCTAGATAATGTGATGATTTTTCAAGGATATAATTGGATCAATAGACTATAGTAGTGAGTATAAGTAAACGATTCAATAAATTTTAGAGTAGTTAAAGTTTTAATGAATTTTGAGAAATCAATAATTCAATGAACTTGGTGTAATTATTTTGGTTGATATTTACATATTACTTTTGGATTTGTAGTTAAGAAAAAGTGTAATTACTTTGATATAGTGTGATTTTATAAATTAAAGAGATTTTCAATGTGACTTATAATGAGACATATTTTATGAGTTAAAGGATTATTCAAGAGAATGATTTGATCATTAGAGATCCTATGAGTTTGAGAAAAAACTTTCGACTTAATGAGATTTTAAAGGAGTAATCGATTTACAAAAAAATATATATGTTTTGGTTAAGAATGATTGCTTGAAATCTTACAAGTGCAAAAGATTGTTTGAAATCTTACAAGTGATGATTTTGTGTACTTGGTGATGTTGAGCTTGTGTTTGATTTTAGAGAAGTTTGAAAAAACTTCTAAAATAATGTGATGCATTTGGTTATTGTTTATAACTATACTTTTGGCATGAATTCAAGTATTTAAAGTTCTTATTTATTCATATTTTATAAGAGAATTTTATTTGTGAATTATAATGCATAGGTTTTGACTTTGACTTAGAGATGATAGCAATATATTTGGTAAAAAGGAAATTTGATACATTATATATTTATGAGAATTGTGAAGAATCAGTTGTTGTATGATAATTGATCTATTAAATTAGAAAAAATAATATTCGAAATTAGAGATAACTTGGATAAATAGAGATTTATGTTTAAATATACACAATATAAATTTATGAATATGATTTACTGCATTGATTTTATATGTATTCTAATGGTTAATTGATAAAAAATTTTGTATTGTCGGTGAAGAAGAAAAGAAAATTAAAGTACTATGTGATTTTTTTTTTTTTTTACTAAAAGATTTGTTAATATTACTATTCAACTTTAAGGTTATATATAGTTATAAATACTTGACATAAAGCGAATTACGTAAAAATTTATGGATATACATTTTTTTTGTTATGAAAGTTAATTTATTAGAATTTATTAAAAAGAAATATTAGATTGCACAGTGGAAGCCTGATTTGATTTAAGTTCTAAATTTTTATGCTATTGTTAGTTGAGAAAGTGATGAATCTTTAATAAATAAGGACTAATGGATTTTTTGGTAAGAATATTTTGTATTCCTTCTATTTTTGGAGGCTTTATTGTTGGTAGACATTCTTGTAAGCAGTACTTATATTGTGATTTAAAGGAAATTTTTTTTTAACCATAGTCATAAGACAAACATTCATGATTCATTTTGAGGTTTCGTATGGAAATAAATTTAAGTCTCAAAGTCATTAGGATAAAGACAATGAAGAAAAACTTTTATTTGTTGAATTTATAGAACAAATGACTGATAAAGTTTGGTTGATTAAGCAGTGGTTTAAAGTAAGTAAAAGAATTATGCTGAAATTCAGAGATAAGATTTGTACCTTCAAGTGGTTTATTATTTGTACTCAAATATGTTATCATTAAAAGTATTACGAAGATTATAAAGCAAGGAATGTTAAGTTTGTATTATATAAGAACATTTGAAGTTTTTGGAAAAGTGAAAAAAATTCAATATAAAAAATCTTGCCATCTCATATATCTATTATGCATATTGTATTACAAATCTATGGTGAGAGAATATGTCATTTTTATTAGAAGGTATATCTACTGTTTAGCAACAGCATATGATGTGGATTGTAAAATTTATTATAATTAATCTACAAGAAATTATGAAGTGAACCATATATGGTTAGAAAGCTTATCAAGTCTAGTTTCTAACGCATTAAAGAGATCTTAATTCTTATTTGGATATATTGAGATATGGTCATTTTAATGAAAAGAGGTTAGGCTATCAGTATTAGTTAGTTAAGTTAATTCTTGAATAACTTAGTTGTTTTTGGTGTAAATGGTCTCAAAAAGGATTGATTAATTTTTACTATGTTGAAATGATCCTAAATAGGCCATTAATTATTTTAGGAGAAAAACTAACTGGTGGAATCAAAATAGAGTAAGTAAAATCTCACACATTTTACTTGTTTACGAACCTATGTATATATGTATATTTCTAAATGAGTAAATATTTTATTTCTTTTTTCGATATATGAAAATACGATCAAGCATATGATCATTTTGTGTTTTTATTATGCAAATGATGGATCATGTTTATGAATGAAATGAGAAAATGATTTATGTTTAAGAAACGATTTTATGATAGCTACATTTTTACATCTTTGAAAAGTAAAATCATTAACACCAAAACTAGTTTTACGGTCCTGACTAATGGCTGATAGTAGTTAACATAGACATGATTTATAGCCCTGCTAATGGGTTATAGTAGTTAATATAAGGCCCTCGCTAGCGGGTTATAATAGTTAGCAATAATTATGAAGATGAAATTGTCGAAACGGTCAATGTCATGAGTTATAGCAATAATCATGATGATAAATGAGTGATAATGATGATTTATGATAATAATGATTTATGATGATTTTAAAGATTGATCCATAATTTGTATCAAATATGTATTTGACCGTAATTTATGATTTATAATTAATGAATTAACATGTTTTGATATTGATTTATGATTTACAAAATATTTAACATAATGATGATTTTTGAAATGTTTGACATTATGATTTGACGAATATTTTGAATGATTTATATGATATGTATGAAAACGATGCTTGATTTGGTACGGTGTGTAAGCTTATACTTGTTGAGCTATGATTTGCTCATTTTTCTTTTACTTTTTTCTTTATAGATGATTAAAATGATAAGTTTGCTTACTCTTGAGAGAAGCTAGAAGATCAAATTGAAAAAATTACTTAAGCCCAATGATAAGTTTGCTTAGTCTTGAGAGAAGCTAAAATGTTCTTAAATTGTTCCTTACATTATTGTCCATCATAAATTAGTAAAGCACTTCAATATTCACCTATTATAGGCTATAAGCGACAAATGTTCAATTTGAGTGAGAATATCTTGCTAGCCCATGCGAAAACATAAAATCTCATGAAGGGGTAGGTATTTTACTCTCTCTTAAGAGGCTGAACGCAGGTGTAAAGTTCATATTATGCACATATAAGTGGATGACAGATATGATAAAAAAATAAATAAATGAAATTTATGGAGAGAGATTCTTAAATTTATTAAGTAAGCTTGGATAATAAGAAATCATTGATTGGTCTGACTTTCTTTGTCTCCAGTAGAATTGTCAAACTGTTATAACGTATAGATTCGTTAACCTATTACTAAACATAGACTTTAAGAGTCACCACCAATTTTTTTTTTATTTAGGTGTGATTGGTCACCTAACTGAATCTATCTCATTTAAAAAAAATTTCAATATTAACTTAAGTATTTTTAAATAGTATACTTAGTTTACAAAACTAAATTTTATGTTTAGAAGTGCAATTACGAGTGAGGAATGTTATAGTATCAACATAGCGTCCATCCTAAATATGGTACCAGTCTGATTTTAAATTATCTAAGTTTTAAGATATTTTTATAATTTTTCCAATAATTTAATTATTAAAAATTGATCATAAAATTACTCAAATAGTTTGATAGTAATTTAAGATAATTTTCTTCCTCAAAAGTATTCATAGAGATTAGTATCACACTTTGAAGATGCACCATCATCAAATTCATTAATATATTTTATTCAAAAAATAATTAGTAAAATCTTCCAATAGTTTGATAAGATTTACATTGATGTAAATCTTTTAATAGTTTGGTGATATTTCATTATAAATTTATTTTTTGAAAATTCATTAAACCTTCCAATAATTCGATAAAATTTAATTTAAAATTCAAATCATCTAATAGTTTGATAGGACTAAAACAAAATAATTTATTTTATCTTTTATAAAAATTGATTTATGAAATTCTTCAATAATTTGATAAAATTCATATTTAAAAAAAAAATTTAACCAATGAAAAATTCTTCAATAGTTTAGTAAGATTTATGAATTTATTTTTTTAATACATTTTCATTTTCTAAGATAAATATAATAGTAAAGAAAATAATAAATAACAAAATTTAAATTAAATGAATAAAAAAATTTACCAAAGTTTAGACGTGGCTTGGCTCAATTGGAATAGGGCTCGACTACTAAGACAGAGGGCACCTCAGGAAAACTCATTCAAGGCTCGACTTGGCTCAGCTAAGGGTATTGGAATCATGTTGCGAACTGGGTTGCGCAGGAGATAGGGTCGAGTAAAGCAAAACGTGCGCATCTCAATTGGGTTATAGATTCAAAAAGCGTCGTTTCTTTTTTGTATAAAAGCTACAATTTTTTTTGTTTTCCCCAAAATAGCCTATCATCTTCTCTTTCTAAACCTTCTTTTTTCTCTGCCTCTCTCTTTACCTTTAGAACCCAGACAATCAAAAACTAGTTTTTTTCACTGGTTTTTTAAATTTCATCAGAATTTTGCCGAAAACATCAACCTTGATAAAAAAATTCAATCGAAAAATTCAAATATTCATACAATTTTCCAATTTTTTTTCAAAAAATTCAAAAAGAATTACCTAATACAATCTCCTAAAAATTAGTTCAAAAATTCTAAACCACAAACAAAACCTAAAACCATAAACTAATTCCTAAAATAAAAATTCTAAGATTAAAACCCTAAAACTCTTTAACACCTAAAATCCGCTTTAACAATTTTTTACCTCTTCTCCCTATGTGTTTTGTGAATTTAAGCGACATTTAATGACGATGTTTCATCAGAAAACTTTAGGGTTTATTAATTAATAGAGATCAATCTACCAGTATTCGATCCATGCAACTACATGATTCTTGGCCTGTGCTTTAATCCATGCCCTAATCCTATTTGATTGTGGTCAAAGATCTTTTAATTTTTAACTTTGATCGACTCTAGATTTTTGGATTGAATTCCCTAAAAACTTTCTGATTTTCTTTTCTTTTTTTTTTTTAGTTTTTATAAAAACTAAAAAAACAAATAAAAAAATTATTGGGCTAAAGCCCACACCAAAATAAATCATGTACTAGGCTCAAAGCCCAAACAAAATAAAACTATCTGTTGAACTCAAAGCTCAAATACCAATTGGGATAAGTCTACTCAAAGCCTAAAAAACCTAATAAACATTATAAAAGTCTGACGATCCTTATAAAATAGAAATAAAAAAATTCAAATACAAACTCAAATGAAACGAGACCTAATAAAGTTACATTATAAAAGTGTGACGATCCTTATAAAATAGAAATAAAAGATTCAAATGCAGACTCAAATGAAATGAGATGTCTATAATATTCATTCAACATTTAATCCGTAATTAAAATATTAATTTTATAATTAAATGACCAAAATAAAAAGTCATCAAAGGTAATTTACCATCCATTTACTTTACCCTTTACTTTATTGTGTAACTTTCAGTTTTTCCTTCTTGTCTAGATCAATGCAAAAAATTCAATGCCTATATATCTAGAGCTTAGACCAAACCTGTACTAGACCTTAATTATAAATTTAACTTATTTAACTTTGAATCGCTGTGCAAAACAGAGAAGGGAGTAGCAAAATGGATCAACCTAGCTATGACGGCATTTCTGATTTGGGGTTTCATCCCAAACTTCAAATTCATTTTGGTGGATATATTTTAATATATCTTACTTACGTATATTCTCTGTTTGCTAGAACTATAATATGTAGAGACTGCTACGTTAGCTTCATCTCATCCCATTTGGATATTACCGGTTCAAGTGGCTTTTTAAAACATTTTTTTATTAATGTTTGTTTATATTAAATTATATGAATCTATAATATTTGTAAATAAAATTAATTATAAATATATATATATATTTCGTATCTTATATTCTTTAAAATTTGAGTTTCGGTTTGTATTTATTATATTTTAATATTTATGAATTTAATAATTTATAAATCTATGGGATCAATGAACTTAAATAATTATGAATGAATGTATTTAACTATTTATAAATTTATAATATTCATAAACTCAATTAATTATAAATAAATATATTTTGTGTTTATAAATCAAATTCAAATTGAATGAATCTAATTATTAACGAACTAAATTATTCATGAATTCAATTAATTATAAATGAATATATTTATTTTTTAATGTAATTTAAATTTAACATATTTATTAAATCATTACATTAGATCCATGGCATGCTTTGCCGTGCATCGTGTTTGTGTGTATTTTATTAAGCTCTCGTTACTTCAGCGTCATGCGTTTTGCTTCACTTTATAAAAGAAAAAAATAGTTTATCTTGTCTTTTAACTGTTTGGTTTAATGATTAAATAAGCTTTAAAAAAGATATAGGCACGAGGTTCGATCCTAGTCTTTCTCTTCCCTTATTAATGTAGGGCTCTGCCTTCTTAAAATAATAATAAAAAAAAAAACAGTTTGTCTTGAGATTGAAAAGGCAAGCGATAAAAAAGACAATTCCTCAGTACTAGTAGAAAATGGTGAAATCATCATTAAATCATTGGTGAAAGAAGGACTAACGATGATCCTATTCTATAGGAAAAGGAGTAAGAGTCAATCTTCTTTGAATTTCAAGAAAAAAATTGAATAATTATGTCATTTGGTAAAAAGTTTTTACATAAAAAATAATATAAAAAATTTGTAACCATCTCTGATTATGACATTAATTATTTTATAACCATATCACTCTCTGGAAGTTCAATATAAATTATATACAATGTATACCAAATCATTTAACACGAATTGAGAATAAAATAAAGAGATGTGAGCTCTTTGATAAAAACACTTTTATAATAACTTCATCTCGACATCTAACTCGTTTATGCATAAAAATTACTAAATATGTTATACTTAATACAACAAATGATGTTCTAAACTAATAGAGGTATATGAATAGAGTTTAATCGAATTCGGATCAAGTAAATTTATTTTTTTATTTTATTTTTTAAATATCAAAGTTTAATAAAAATATCATTGAATAAAATATTTTTATTTTAAATATATTTAAAATTAAAATAAAGTCAAAATACATTATTGAAATGTGAAGCTTAAAAATCTATATTCAAACTTTAACTGAAGAAGAAAAAGATAGTGGCATAGTGGCAAATGAATTAAGGGTCGTTGGTAGGTATCAAATAATTCAACAAAGCTTTTGATTTTCCTTTCTCTTTCTCTCTCTTCTCAAAATCATTTACCGACGCATGCGCTTTAATTTGTTCTTTTTTATTGATAAAATTAATAAATTTATCCGTTAATTTTGTATATATTATAAATGAATATTTTTGAAAAAAAAATCTTGAATTCGCCTGCCATCATGATCCAAGGAGAGCTGTTTCATTTATTTCTAACCACTCCCGTTGATAAATGCAAGTGCTATCAATTATTTTGAAGATGTCGTTGCCTATGAGGCTAATTGTCACGTGTTCTGTTCAGATCCAACCTAATAGATCCAAATGTAGAGGGAGGAATAGAGTATATATAATTGCATTAGGTCATGTTTGGATATATAACATAATAGAGAGAATAGGATAATAATTATTTTATATTATATTTTATTTATATTTAAAAAAATAAATAGAATTGTAAAGAAAATTAATTATTATCTTAATCAATTCTTTCAAAATAAAAAAATTTATTTTAATTTATAAGATTCAATTTATCTGTGTTATTATATCTTTAAAAATCTATTAATAATTTAAATTATATAAATTTTGAAAAAAAATAATTTTAACTAATAAATAAATTATTTTATCATAATTTTTATATACATCAAATATAAAATAATATAATTTTATTTAATATAATTTTATTTATAATATCATATTGTCTAATTCTATCAATTTTAAGTATCAATCGTATCATAAATATGCTAAATTTAATTTGGAAAATCTCTGCTTGATAAACAAACAAATTTCTTAACAAAGAATGATACAAGTGATAAATTACTTTGAAACTTTTGAGTTCTGACTGCTGATTTCTCTTCTATGTTGGAAAAAAAAAAAAGGAAAAAGGAAAAATGAACAAAAAGATTCTTTTTCTGTGATCATGGGCAAATGATATAATCATGGGGGAACGAAAACTCTTGCTGGTTGTAAGGATCAAGCTTGTTATGGCATGGAGACGGCCCTGAAGGAGGCACTGGCCCTCGAGGCAGCTGGGTGTCGAACAAATGTCCAAAACTTTTAGTATCTTTGTTCATTGGTCGGATGCATCCTCCAATGGAAGCCCTGGCCAGTAACAGAAGAAAAAGAACGACAATAAACCTCAAACGCTTGAAAGATCCCTCTGAAGACCCCATCGTCAGTTACTTCCCTTTTGGTTGTTTCAGGCTTTCAGTTTCAGCTGCTTATGTGTTGTTACAACAACAGAAGTGAAAAAATATATACAATGAAACAGAAAGAGACAGCGGTCGGATTTAAATGCCTATGATTTTCAATGCATAGAATTATTAATCTGCCACTGAAGAATGGATTATCTTTTTCTCTTTTTTATTGCTTAGTTTTCAAGTGAAAGTCATAATTGAACAATCCAATAGCAGCCAATTTAGAAACACAGTGAACATTTATCTTTGAATTTCTGGTTTCCTTTATTTCCAACTCCTTGCAGTCTACATTCTACAAAACAAAATAAAAATTGTAACCAAAGTCTGCTCATTTTTTTGTGCAAAGAATGGAAATTTAGAACGGGCTCTAAAACGCGAATAATATGCACCATCAAAACTGTGAAAGGCCGATCGATCATTGTGGGTCTTTGAAGTAGAGTTCCAGGAAATTTCCCAGTCCTTTGCTTGGAAAATTCCTTGGACTTGTAATTTGCGCCTTGTCCTCCCAATCTGTTATAGGGTTTGGGGTTGTTCTAGGCCCTACATGTTGTTTGCATCCATGGATGGAGCCTATGGGTCAATTAAACAAACGAACCACACCATCAACCCAAAAGAAAATATTTGGCCCAAACCAATATGTCTCATACTTGAGTCGGGAAGAAAACCCATGGATTAGGCTCGACAAGGCTTTAAAAGGATGCCATCTAACTAAAGCCTTGAGGAAAGAGAGGGGGAAAAGTATAGTACCCATTTTTGTAGCGGTGAAGAAGAAAGCCTTGGGTCATTTTTCTCAGAAGCCGTGCCAAATTCCCGAACTTGGGTGCTTTCTATAAATCAATTTTCGGTAAGGTATAGAGACCTTCAATCCACCAATCTTGTTTACATGTTCATTTCTTTTCCTTTTTTTGATTTTTTTGCTCAAATTACTGTAATATCTAAAGCCCTGCCGGGTGATCTCGTAAAAAATAAAAAAAACTTCCTGGAGGCCTTCGAAACATGAAATTTTGATTTTTAATGTGTTGTTTTATTAATATAGCAATTTCGCATATAGTTTTCTGATGCTTCTGTCTGTTACTGGGAGTTATCTGTTAGCAGGTAACAGTTGAAAGCTCACTGGCCTATGAGAACTTAACAGACAAAGAATTAATGCCTGGAATACTTTCTGTTTCCTCAATTGTTTTGCCTCATTGGTGTACAACTTCAAGGTACATTGTTGAATTATAGATTACCCTTTTGTTTAGTAGTTGGTTGAGCCTGATTTTATTTGTCTGGAGTGGTAGGCGTGTTGTCAGAATGGCTGCTGCTCACACTCCAATTGCTGGAGTATCGTTTGAAGCCGTGACAATAAAGCCTCCTTCACACCCTACATATGATTTAAAGGGCATTATAAAACTTGCTCTTGCTGAAGATGCTGGGAATCGAGGTTTGGTTATCATTTGATTTTACAATATTCTTTCTTGCTTTGTTTCCTTTTTCAGTGTTTTCATATTTCATAATCTTTGCTCTACTAAGTTGATAATGATGTTTAATGGTTTTATTGAAAACAATAAGCTAACGCTTTAATGAAGGGGGAGCAAATATTCAGTTAAATCTTTAAATTTTTTCTGCATTCAAATCCTATAACATTTGGGTTCAATTGCAGGGGATGTGACTTGTATGGCCACCATCCCATTTGACATGGAAGTGGAAGCCCATTTTCTGGCAAAAGAGGATGGTATCATTGCTGGAATTGCACTATCGGAGATGGTGTTTCAAGAGGTTGATCCTTCTTTGAAGGTATAGAGGCACTGTACTTTCTGTCTTGGATTATCCATATGGTTTGCGTGTCTGGACCACACACTCCCTCCTTTTGATGTGCATTCTGATATCAGGTGGAGTGGTCTCGAAAGGATGGAGATTATGTTCGGAAGGGGCTGCAATTTGGAAAAGTTTATGGTAAGCCAAAAAGGTGTTTCTTAATTGTGTATAAGAAACTTGTATTAAAATTATATGCTCCCTCCATATAGGAAGGGCACACAGCATTGTCGTAGCTGAAAGAATAGCTCTGAACTTTATGCAGCGGATGAGTGGTATAGCGACACTAACTAAGGTGCTTCCATTTCCTTGAGTTTTATAAATAAAGAAATGATTTTCTCTTAATCATAGCTAAGTTTCCCTATTGTAATCAAGCAAATCTTAGTTTACTTTACAGAGCAGATAACAAGGATGGTTGTAGGAAAACAGGAATTGCGTAAGTTACATTTTAGATTGTTGTGAACTGGAAATGAAAAACAATAAGGTTGACGAGTATCAGTTTTATTTGACCAAACATAACTGCAGGGATATTCTTCTAGAATTTTCAAGTTTTTTATTGCTGCTTATTAAGTTGCCTTGTGTTTCCACCTGTATATATGATCAAGACATAGCTAATTCACAATTTTTAATGGACTAATACTTGTAAAATGCAAATTATATCATGAATTCATTCTTGAAATGCAAATTACATCATGTATGTACGGGAAATATGATAAAGAAACAAGACATGAAATAAAATTCCCAACTGTTTAAACCTATGAATTCGGTCATGAAATGGAAATTGCATCATTTATGCACAGTAAATATAATTAAGAAACAAGATACCTAACAAAAGCTTATTGGTGCCATAACTTTGTAATGCGTACAAAAGACTGTTTTAGAATGTTAATTATTCTGCAGGCAATGGCTGATGCTGCACAACCTGCATACATCTTAGAGACAAGAAAAACTGCTCCGGGCTTACGATTGGTGGATAAGTGGGCGGTGTAGATCATTTCCGAGATTTTACTTTTTAGTTCTTAGTTCTTTCTCTTATGCCTTTGTTGATATTGTTGAAATTTTCTTCTTGTAGGTACTAATTGGTGGAGGAAGGAATCATAGACTGGGTTTGTTTGATATGGTGTTGATAAAGGATAATCATATATCAATAGCTGGAGGAATAAGTAATGCCCTTAGATCTGTTGACCAGTATTTAGAGCGAGAAAATCTTCAAATGGAGGTTGAGGTAATTTCTTCCGATGGTAAAATCTATAGCAAATTAAATATTTTGTGCAGTGGACTAGCCAACAGAGTTGGGTATGAATCTATAAATCTTTATGTGGTACATCATGTATCCTGCAACTTGATTCAACTCCCCGTTTTGAAGCATAAATCATTGCTGAAAAATATGTTTAACCTGAATTTTGTGATTCAATATATCTTGCTTCTAATTAGTAATGCGTCATAGTGGTTCTTCTCCTCTGTGTGTGTGTGTGTGTGTGTGTGTTTGTGGAAATGAATCAATCAGTCAATGCGTTGTGGCAACTGTAACAGATATGTTGAAAAATGTCTTTTTCAAGGTTGAGACCCGGACACATGAGGAAGTAAAGGAGGTGTTGCAATATGCATCTCAAACAAAGACTTCCTTGACCCGGATAATGTTGGATAATATGGTTGTACCTCTTCCAAATGGCGATGTTGATGTGTCTATGCTTAAAGAAGCTGTGGAGCTGATCAACGGGAAATTTGAGACGGAGGTATCTCATGACTTTATCATGTAGTTTTTCACTTCATTTATTTAGTGCCTACAGACTGTGCAGGAAGATACTGCTGATGTCTGCTGTTTCATACTAAATTACTCCTGTTCAGTGATGTGTTAGTTAGAAGGCGTTTGTTCTTTCTTTTTCTTTATTTGGGGGTCATGATGGGGTTTGTGAAACAATGTCTCACTTTATTTGCTTGGCTTTTTGATCTTCAAATATGTGAAACCTGAGCAAAATTATGCAAGAAAGAGTGTATGGAATCTCTTGCTACTTAATTTTTCGAACCATTTCTAAGACGGAATTCATTTTTGGTGACTTGCCTTGTCATTCTTGCTCATGTAAACATCAAGTGCCATCTATGGCTTTACCTGATAAATTCTATTCTAGTTGCTCTACTATGCATTTTTCTGAGGCTTGTAACTGATATATCTATTTCATTGTGATAGGCATCCGGCAATGTTACTCTTGAAACTGTACATAAAATTGGACAATCTGGAGTTACCTATATATCCAGGTAAGGCAGTGCAACTTTTCTTCTCGTAAAGTATATATGCTTGTAGTAAACAGAAAAGCCAAAGTTAGCACCCGGGAATTCGGCTTAGTGGTCAGTGCATGTACCCCCTACTCAAAAGAGCAGGGGTCAAATCCCCCTTTCCCCGACTCAAAAAAGAAAAGTCTAAGTTACCTCAACTTTAGCTGAACCATGGAATTAATTGTCAAGTAAAAATCTGATCACTTCTGAAGCTAGTTCCAACAGTATTAAAAGTTTTTGGAATTCAGTATAAAGATTAAACGTGTTACATGCCAAGCAAGATACTTATCTCCTTTATGCAAACATCAATATCATAAGATTTAAAAAGTGCACTCTAGTGAAAATTGCCCCTACAGCATGTGGATAAGATTTGCCTATGCTAGCCATGTCACTTCTGGTACGGAGGTTGAAAATTATATCCCACATCAATGATCTCTCTGGTTTCAGTGCTCTAATCAGGGTTATCTAGTTGTGTAGTAGTAAAAGTAGTATTCCAGCCTTGCAAGACTCTGATTCTGTGTATTTTGCTGTATGAACAAGCTGTTCTGCATTCTTGCTTCATAAACATTTTTTAATGTGGTACAATTATTAAAAAAAAAAATTGAAAATACTGCACCAAGGATTTTCTGTGTTTATAGAAAAAACAAAATCAGAATTTTAAACTGAAAGCCAGGTGCACACCTGCATTCAAATGCTGATTCTTTTTCATAATAAGTATACTTTTTATGGAAATTGTTTCTGTTAAGGGATAGAAATTACTTGAAGTTATTACTGATTATCACTGATATCAGCTAGTGTGTATGGTATTTGTGGGATGCATGTTTGATCCATTGGGGTGCAGTGAAGGATAAAATGCCTTGGTGCCTAAAAAATCTCTTTAAATTGTTATAGTTTAATCCTTTCATCAAAAGCTCTTTTAAAAAATGCTCAGGATATCCCTACATGGATCACTGACATTTTGGCATTTAGAGGTGCTGTTTTTTTTTAATGGAACTATGTAACTGTAAGGTATCGTAGCAGCAAATTAATAGATGTGGGACTTAAATGTAACAATGTAGAGGTTAGAGATCAAATTTAAACTTTATTTAAAGGTTAGGGATTTATGGTTCATTTTACCTTTGTAATGAACTATATCAATTAGATTTATAGGAGTTAGTGTGGATTTAAAATCACTGGTTTCTTGTTATTGGATTAGGTCCTTCTTTTTACTTTCCAAGTGTTCATACTAATACTTATATACAAATTCATTGGATCTAGATTGCTATTGCATATAGAACTTCGAAATGGTTTCAGATATGCAAGCCACTTTGTTATTGGATTTAAGATGGTTGGGTGATTCACACTTTTTGGTGGATGATACAATATTTTGGGCATGGTTCATTCTCTAGGAAATTTTTTGATATTTTTCTGGCATTTTATGCTAGATTTTGTGCTTCTGTTGTTAGCTTAAGTTATTAATCAACTTGGCTCTAAAATTCTTGGTATGGTTTGCTGCTTCTAATATTTGGGTGTTTGCAGCGGTGCACTCACACATTCTGTTAAAGCACTCGATATTTCCCTCAAAATTGATACTGAGTTGGCACTTGAAGTCGGAAGGCGAACAAAACGGGCATGATCAGTTAATCTTTATGTTGTTAGTGAGCAATAAGAAAGCTCTTTCCCCCCAAAACATATAGAGACAGAAAGAGCATGTTAGTTCCTCATTTCCCTTTCTCTAAGTGTTTTAAAGAATTGATAGACAATAAGCTACCATGTTATAAAAGATATAGAAGTATAATTGTATGCGATGACAAAACTTTAGCTCTTTTGGAATTTGTTCTGCCGACAATCTGGCTGTCTTGGCTTTTTTGCAACCCGATTGTCAAGGGCCTTATTGACAGAAACCAAAATGTCATTCGATATGATGTTATGTTCACTGTGCATTATATGTGCATTTGTGTTTGACATTTTTCGCCGAACCATTCTTATCATTTTAAGGGATGTGAAAGCCATTTTGGATTTTTGTAGAGCTTTCATAAACTGCCCAAATGTGTTGAAGTTGTGCACTATTGTGCTTATGAATCTCTGTTGTGCATTCTTATCCAGAAAACAATGACTCTCTATTGACTATGACTTTTCTTCCTCTAGGATCCAGGTTTTGCAATATGTAATAGTAGTTGGTTTGTTGTTTTGATTCTGTAAGCCAGTTTGGTGTTTGTGTTACTTATAGAATTACTTTTTCACCGTCGTTTTCTTGCAGAATTCAATTTATTTCTAGATTTTGGGATTTTGGTCATTGGCAACATCAGTAAAGTCTAGCTTTAAATGTGTTTTAATTTGGTTGAAAACTTTGACCTTAACATGAGTAGAACAACAACGTATGTGATTTCAAGTTGGAAATTTTCATTTGGTGCATAATTTTTTGGGGCCAAAGTCGGGCACTGTCTGATGATAATATAGCACTTTCAAAGCAGTTTTCTAGCTCACTTTTAAGCTTTACTTTACTTTTAGGTAGTGTTTGATACGAGGTGATCATTGCTTAAATCATGCTGATCTACACATGATGATTAGATTACTACCAAACACTTGGCGATCCTACACGGCAGTTGTTTGGGTTGGAAGACACTAAAATAGACGGCAGTGGAGTTTCTGAGAGGCCATCAGCCACCAATTGCTGTATTGAATCGAATGAATCCCGTATGTTGTAAAAGGCATTTCAGTTGATGTAGAAAGTGTCGCAAATATGTCGGTCCAAGATCAGTTTGAATTCAAACAGACCCTAAAACATCAACAACTTATCTTAAACATAACAGTTCCATTTCCTCCTGTTTCTGAAAACAACATCCAACACCACTTTTATCATCTTAGATTTGAACAATGCACAATTGTTGTAGTTTGAACTCAGCACGCAATAATCTTTGTTATTAAAAGAAAGTATGTAGGCCCTTAGCATGCAATATTTACTTGTTTAAACTACTACAAGAAAATCCAAGAAAGTACCCATAAAATTGTTGGCTGGTCTCTAGTTTAGCTTAAAACATCGATAAGTTAGTCAATAATCGTGCACTGGCATTTAATGGTCACCTTTCTCTTTTTTTCTGCCTACCCAAATAACCCATCAAATGTACCAAATTTCGTCAGCTTCAGCTAGTATTTGATTTAGCCTGCTGCCTTTCGGTTAATTTTCTTTTCACAACATCAAATTTTAATTAGGACTCTCAAATAAAGGAGGCGGAAAGGGCAAAAATAGGGACTGAAGGAGGAATGGTCAAGCTTTCTTAGCCAGCACCACCGACCATGACTAGGTTTTTTCTTTGCTGATCTAACACGTAATGTCTTCATATCAAACAAAGAAAATTTGGAGGTTGTCTATGTGGTTTCTTTTAAATTATCATACCTAAAGCATGTTTAACACAAGCTTTTTTTTTTTTTTTTTAAGATTTATCAACTGCTTTAACTAGACCTAAAAATATATAGAGAATGGACCTCTTCGTGATTCTTTTTTCAATTTTTATATCTTTTTATTTTACTCAAATAGTTTTTTATTCTATGATTTTATCCAAATAAGTTTCGAAACATGTTAAGCATATGATTTTTAAAATAAATCAAGATGTAAGTGGTAGCCTGATAATGTTATTATCATATTTAATTTTATCATGATAATAATTAATTTTAACGTTAATATTATTTTAATTTTATCAAAATTAATTTCATTTTTCATTCAATATAATAATTAAATGTGTAATAATTAAGTGATTAAAAGAGTTGATTTTATTAATTGAATAAATAAATATATCATTTATAAGGAATCAAATCATTGCTATGCTGTTTTAATGGAGATATTTTTTTCTTGGACAATCCTAAGCAATTATATAAACAACCCATGCTGCTTTTGCAAGAGGCAATTGTAAGAAGATCCATACCCTTTTTTTTTTCACCCTGTACAATCAAAGGGAAGCAAGGAAAAATGGGTCAATCCAAAAACTTGCAAAAAGTTGAAATATTTCAACAATAATATGCTTCCTACCATCTCCCCCCCCCCCCCCCCCCCCCCAAAAAAAAAAAGCAATAATATGACGGAATTATATCCTGCATTAACTTTTGATGACTACTGGCCAAAAAGAAAAGAACTTTAGTTAAAAGGATAGCTTGAGTTTTCTTTTTTTTCAAAGAAAAGTACAAAAATCACAATTAGACACCATTTTTATATATCCAATAGAAAGTATCAAAGGGCAATGATAGGGCAAGTAGGCTAGGGTTGTGTGGCCAGGTTCAGTCTCGTCATGTCGATGGGATGATCAAGGAATCCTATTTGCTAAACACAAGCCTACTGTATTGCCGTTGTAGCTCTAATTTCATTGTACAAATCGTTGATATGAATGCACAACAACGTTTTGCTCAAAACTGTGAAGTATTTATGGATGCCAAAGAGATTCTAGTGTTTAACCTTTTTCGTTTAAGGATTAATTATTCTATTATCATAAAAAAAGTGGATGATGACACTATAACATCATGCCAAGGCATTCTTTAGTTAATTTGATGGTTGGATAATAGAAAAAAATAATAGTAAGCAATAAGGCATAATCCAAATGATATATATTCACTATATTTATAAGAAAAATTATTTCATTTGTAATTTTCACAAAAAACGTTGTAAAATATATTTCCTCTATCTCTTTTTACTGTCCCTTTTTTTTAATGTCTGAAAATTATATTATTTTTAAAAATATTTAAAATATTTATTTTTTATATTATAAAATTATTTTTTATGATTTTTTTTACATTAACAATTATGAAACTTTAATTTTATAAAAAATTTAATTTTAATATTAAATATATTAAGATAAAAAAAATTTTCTTTAATTTTGTAAAAATTAATAACGCCCAAACAATTTAATACGAAGGAAATATATACTTTTTAAGATATGTAAAAAATTTAAAATATATATATATCAGTTTCTTAGACTTGTTTATGAAATTAAAAATTTTCATTAATAATATAAAAATAATATTTATAATTACCAACATACAAGAGGGTTAGTTTAGGGTTTTTAACTTGTAAAGAATCAATAATGAAGGCAAAGGAAAGGGTTTGTTTATTCACTACAATTTAATTTGTAGAACAAAAGGAATGCATAAGTGGGGCCTTTGTAGCCCTAATTTGACAAGCAATATTATTATTATTTTTTAAATGAAGGAAAGTGGCATGGGTTCAGCATACTCCAACCATACCAAAAGTAAATCCAAAAAAAAAAAAAAAAAAAACCATATTCTCACATGGAGGTGAGTCATAAAATGATGATGATGAAGAAAATTGTGTACGGGCGGCTCCGTCTACTCTTGTCCTTTTGCTTTAAGTGACTGCACTTGTGTAGAATGATGTAATTTGCAATTCTGTGGAAGGGAATCTAGTGACTCATAGCAGCTCCCAAATTTGGTCACATTGTAAGAATTTGCGGACAACATTCAAGAACATTAATATTTTGTATGCTTACAATATCCATTATTTTTTAACCACAATTAGTTTATTTTTTATTTTCAATGAAATTGGAGTTATATAATCATCATATGCTTGAAAAGCATCGATGTTGGATTTTTTAAATTTCATAAGTAAAATTAAAATAATATTAATATTAATATTAATCCTAAAAAATATTCATTACTTGTAAGTTTGTATATTTTGTTCATCATGCTATAGTTTTTTTCAACAAAATAATGAGAATTTTTGTTTATATTATAATATTATAATAATGACCAAGGGGAATTACGTCAGATTTTTTTTTTGTATTGAATAGATTACAGAAATGAACAGAAAAGAAAAAAAAAACCATAGAAAATGCCAACGGCATCTTTCGGCACACCTCGGCACACGGACACTGCAGATGTTGTCTTCTCAGCAACCAAATGCCAAACTAATGCTACCAAACCCACCTTACCTGTAAAAATGCTCATGGCACATGCCATACCATACCACTTTTTTTTTTTTTTTTGTCATTTTAGAACATGTATATTCGGGTCGGATTTATTTCTCAGATTTCGATATATAGCAACTCATGTAAAAAAAAAAAATCAAATAATTACCATATTTATGATTGCAAAATTGGAATAGTTGTCAACTTTTAAGTGTAGAATGATGTGGATCTATTAGACTTTATTGTAGTACAAAACAAGACTATGGAAGATTATGATGCTTTTATAACTAAAAAAAGTTCAAAATTAGTTCAGATTCTGCTTGGAACACTAAGAGATACTCTCCTATTTTATAACTCTCTCATTTTAAGACTTGAATTCAAGACTTCAAGTTGTAAAGTTTTTTTTTTTTTTTCCTTTTTGATGTTTTAAATTTAATTATTGATATGCTTATATTATTTTAAGTACATGCGAAGATCCTTGAACTTTTTGAATAAAAAAATCCATTGAGCTTTTGGTTTTACAAAAAAAATTCACATCCAATCTTTAAAGGGTGGAATCCCATGTTAAAGTACGAAGGCTGAGTCATTGCCTACTTGAATTTTTATTATAAATATTAATGCAAGTATTTAAAATTAATTATATATAATTTATATATCATACATGATTGTCTTATCAATGAATAAAGTTAAAAATTATATTATTACTTAAATTCATTTTGTAAGTCTTTATAGTAAAAATTCCTAAATTTTTATTTTTATTCATTAATGATGAAATTGCATCTTAGTAATTTACTAATAATATATAAATTCATAATTTACAATATTAAGTATCTATCTAATGTGCAAATATTTGAAATATGAGAGATTTATTATCTTATAAAATTCATACGAATCTAAGTGTCATTTAAAAGACTAATGTAGTGAAGGTTCTCCTTGGGGGTTGACAATGGGTCAGGTTGAAGTGGGTTTTTATTCATCACGAATTTAACTCGACTTAATATTCATAAAATTTAAATTTGATCTAATTTTTTTATTTTTTATATTTGAATTCGATCTACTCCGATATTATATAAATCGTAATCAATTCAATCCAAAATTAATAAAATATATTTTTTAAATATAAAATATTATTTTTTAAAATATAAATATAAATTATTATATAAATATATATAAATAAAAAATTAAATAAAATTAAAAAATAATTTTTATAAAATATTGAGTTGGATTTACTTAAATCCTGAACCTGACTCAATTCTCATTTTTTCTTAACATTATCCAACCCAAAACTCAATTTAAAAAAAAAAATCTTATAAGATCGGATCAAATCAAAACTTGTAAGAAGCGAGTTAAACTGCTAATCTTGATTCTCTTTCATGATACTTGTGATCATTCAAAAAAATTCTAAATATAAATTCTTTTTGAATTTATAGGTTGAAAATTTTGTTTATAAAATAAAAAAGGTTTCCTATCAAATAGAAAAAGTTAAAATATTAAAAAATCTCATGAGTTATTTTTTTAATTAAATTTTGATATTTTTATTAGATTCAAATAAAATTTTATTTTAATAAAAAAATTAAACTTGAATTGTTTTGTCTATATAGAAAACTGACGTGACCAAAATTTTTTAAAAAATATTTATTAAAGAATATAATATATATTTTTATTTTTTGGTCTTTCCTCGTAATTGGAAATCAAAAGTGAGAATCAGAATGAGAGAGAGAGAGAGAGAAAGAATGAGAAAAAAGAATTGATAGATTTTTTTTTTTTTTTAATTTTCAAGAACTTGTAAAATGATTTTGGGGAAATCGGGTCAAAAATGACCTGCCAACTTAACTCAGTTGAAAGCCCAAATTCTAGACGTTGTTAAAGGAGCGTGAATTACACGCAAGTAGAAAAAGCGTATTAAAGTTAGTTAGTTAATAAAAAATGAAATTCAAAATCTCAAATATGTTGCAGCTATTATATTTTATTTAAATAAATAAAAGAAAGATTTATTTATATTAGTATAAGTTTTATTTTTTTAGATTAAAATGATTAAAATAAAAAATATTATTTTAATTCATATTATTCATGAATTTAATTTTAATTCAAATAATAAAATTAAAACTCATATTAATGTAAATAAATGTCTACTCAAATAAATATATTATTAAATATTTCTCTATTTAACAAAAGCAACTCATTCATTGTGTCATACTAATTAATCTACATTTACTAAATGCCAAAGTTGAAGTTGACTTTGTACTGTTATTAATTGTAAAGCTTGAATTCATTTAATTGTGATTTTTTTTCTCAATAAAAAATTTCAAGTAGATAAGTTATTTTATGATTTAAGATAAAATATGTAATTTGAATTTATATCATTATATGCTCTACTTGAGATTGCTGTCTTAATGGATTTTATTTTTAGATTATAATTTAAGAATAAAAAAATTATAAATGATATTATTTAAAATATAAAATTTATTAAATATATTTTTTAAAAAATAATTGTATGAATCTCATAAATTTTTTAATGAATTGTATTATGAGAAACATTTCTCAAAAAATTAAATTTACATTAAAAATTGAGAAAAAAAATAGTTTATTCGTAATAATATACTATTATTCAACATGCATAAAAAATTGTAAAAAATTTAAACATCGATGTTGACCAATGAAAGAGAAAGCTTTGAGATAGAGGGTCTAAAAGAAAAAAAATGAATAAATAAAAGAAAAAGAATAAAAAAGTATATTGATAACCAATAAAATACAATACCCATAAACCCTAATTAAATCTAAGATTCGAATAAGAGAAGAAGGAAAAAAAAAAAAAAAGGGAAAAAATTGCAGAAGAAGAGAGAGAAATATTATAGTATTTTGGAGGGAATAAGGAAGGAAAGGAAAGGTGAAAGAAGAGAAAAGAAAAGAAAGGAAACAGATATAATAAGAAAAGGGAAAAGAAGAGTGTTGTTGAGAGTGTAGAGATGATGGAAATGCGTGCTGATTCCGGTAGAAAGGGAACCTTCTCCGTACTCCTTCTTTTCCTCCTTTTGATCCTCATTTTGCCTCGTATCTAATTCTTCTTCTTCTCTTCAAGTCACTGAGGTTTTTTTTTTTTCCTCTTCCTTGCCTTGTTTCACAACTTTAACATTTTTTTCTTTTTTCTTCTTCCTCCTCTTGTTCTTGTAGAGCTTGAATTTTTGGACTCTTTGGATTTGCTTTTAAAGCCACTATGTCACAGTGATTTTGATGCTTGAATGGATCTGCGGATGCATTCTTGATAAATCCGGGATTGGTTAAGCTCTGAATTTTTGGGAAATTTCTGTCTGAGTCTTTTTTTGTTTTCTTCGGGTCAAATTTCTGTTGGATTTTTTAATTTTAGGGTTTTTATTGTTGTCGTTGAGTTTGTGATTGGGGAATTTGTTGGCTTATTATTGATGTTGTTGTTTTGATTTTTAATGTGTAAATATTGTTATTATGAGATTTGTGATTTAGTGAAAAATTTAGTTTGTGGGAGAGTTTTGATTTAGTTTCCTCCTTGGAAATATTTTGTGATTCCTCGGAGGATTTTAACTTCATTTTCCTTTTACTGACACGTTTGAGAAAAGAAACTGAAAAAAAATCAAAATCAATCAATTGTAAGCCATAAAAACACTTACTGTAAAAGATTAATTAAAACCCACCATTTTTATTGTGGGTTTTTATTATATTTTCAACATATCCATATCAAATTCAAGAATTTTTTTTTTCTTTAATACTGATTTAGAAGAAGAAGAACAAGGAGAAAAGAGGGTGATAGGAATTACTTTGGGGGTTGTTTGGGTTTCTTATGGGAATACCTGATAGTTCACTATTCGATCTAATAGAAAAAGTTAGGTCTTGGATTTCATGGGGAGCAAGTGATCTTTTCTGTTTCACTGGTGAAGAATTTGGGATGCTCGAAAACGGTGGTTGCAAAAAAAAATGTGTTGTTGTGAATGTGATATGAAGTTTGTGGATGAATTATCTCATAGATACCTTTGTCAAAGTTGTGGTCGTTGGCTATGTTCTAAATGTGTTGAAAGAAATAACTCCCCAATTGTTGTTGATGTTGATCAATCAGATAATGTAAAGGGTAATGACTTCTCTAGGATGATGAGTGTTAAATCTTGCAAGTTTTGTTTTAATGGGGTTAACGAGAGGCGTGAAAGTGGAGGAAGGAAGTATTGTGACAAAGTGCATCCTTCTGAGTCTCGCCGGGAGAGCCCGGAACCACCATCCCCTTGTTATGTGAATAGTGAATCCATCAAGTGTGATCATCTTGCCCAATATCTTGAAGCCCGTGATTGCGGCAAGAGTATGACTACATTTAGTACTCATCCTTCTCCAGTATCTACTCGGCGATCTCCCAGCAGGTATACTTTTGCTTTGATGACAATAATTATGCTGGAATGTTCTTTTTATGTAAGTAGGAGACACCCTATTAACCTCCTAAAATTAGTTTTTTTTTTCTTAACCTTCTTTTTTCTTCATTTTTCCCCTGGTAGCGAATGTGTTGTTATTTGTGTATTTACTGGTGTAGGAGTGATGAAGAAGACGCTGATGATTCTAGTAAGCAATTTTTGAGCCCTTCGGCTGAATATTGGCAGGACGTTTCTGATACAGATTCAAGTAGTATTAGCACTAGACATGAGTTTTATAGTTTTAAGTCTCTGGGATCAAGTCCTTCAGTCAGCCCTTCTAGGAACAATTTTACTCCTTATAGAGTTGAGCATTCTGTACAGCGGAGGCAAGAAGGGAGCCCAATGGCTCAATATGTTGGTTCCTTTGATCAAGGAAACATGGCTGTTTTAAGAAAGACAGAGATAGGGATTGAGGAACCAGAGAATACCGATGATTACTCTGATGGCATGTCTATTTTTCCTAATCAATATGTGAAGTCACACAAGCCATTGGATTTTGAAAACAATGGTGTAATATGGGATCCCCCACCACCTGAGGATGTGAATGATGAGGCAGAGAGTAACTTCTTTGCATATGATGATGAAGATGATGAAATTGGGGATTCTGGTGCAATGTTCTCATCAAGTAGTACCCTTCCAAGTATCTTCCCTGCAAGGGAGAAACACAATGAGGGAAACAGAGAACCTCTCAGAGCCATAATACAGGGGCATTTTAGGGCTCTTGTGTCACAACTGTTACAGGGTGAGGGTATCAAAGTTGGTAGAGAGGATAATGCTGGGGACTGGCTGGATGTTGTCACAGCAATAGCATGGCAAGCAGCGAGTTTTGTGAAACCAGATACTAGTAGAGGAGGCAGCATGGATCCTGGGGATTATGTGAAGGTTAAATGTATAGCATCAGGAACTCCCAGTGAGAGGTGTGGGCTGCTTTAACTTTCTTGAGATATTCTGAAGTTCAAATGTTCTATTGTTTTTCCCTCTTGGATGCTTATTATATGAGTTCTTAACATGTGAATTCTCTCATTCTTGCAGCACCCTTGTCAAGGGAGTGGTCTGTACAAAAAATATAAAACACAAGCGCATGACTTCACAATACAAAAATCCTAGATTACTTCTTTTAGGAGGAGCCCTTGAATTTCTTAAAGTTCCAAATCAGCTGGCATCTTTTAGTACGTTACTTCAACAGGTTTGTTCAAATAGCTTATTTCATATATGCAGGTCAATAGAAGGTTTTTCCTTCATTTTCAAACAACCACATTTGTGTTCTAAGGGTTTACCATTTGGACAGGAAAATGATCATCTCAAGATGATCATTGCAAAGATTGAGGCTCTTCGCCCCAATGTTCTGCTGGTAGAAAAGAGTGTGTCCTCATATGTCCAAGAGTATCTACTTGCAAAGGATATTTCATTAGTGCTGAATGTGAAAAGGCCATTATTGGAGTGTATAGCAAGGTGCAGTGGCGCTCTTGTTTGTCCATCAATTGATAATTTATCAACTAAACGATTGGGGCATTGTGAACTTTTCCGGTTGGAGAAAGTATCTGAAGAACTCGAGATGGTCAATCAGTTTAACAAGAAACCATCAAAAACATTGATGTTCTTTGAAGGTTGTCCCAGGCGTTTAGGTTGCACGGTAATGTTTATGCATATGATGCATTTGTTATGTCATTTGAATTGTGGAAATTTCGAGCCACGTAAGCTTTCAACTTCTTTTGTAGGCATGATATGGTATACATTGGGTGTCCACATATTTAATTACTGGCATTTTGATGCCCTAGTTGCTTCCAGTCCTTAACTCTACTGCATTTTCATTTTTTCAATTAATTTGCCTTTTGCTTCTCTATGTGTTACAGACATTTTTAGTTGATGTCTTTTCAAATTTCTTCATTTTAGATTCTGTTCCCTTTCTATGACAATGATAGGAAGGTCCCATGGAACTTTGTTCTTTTTTCTGATAAATGATTTTATGCCCTACCCTCCCTACCTCCATTTATGCCTGTATATGTCACTATGATGCTTTCAGAAATTGAATGATTTGATTATGTCTCTGGAAGTGTTCTGGTTACATTACATATTCAGTGCAGATAGTGTAAAAGGAGAATGTGTTAAAAGATTAGATGTGATTTAGTTCCATGCTGTTTTTCCTTTCCTTCTGATCATTATAGGCTGTTGACTAGTAATTGATTTGCTCATGTGGATGGTAAAGTGGCATTGGGATAGTAAATATACGGATGTTTGCATGTATGATGAAATAGAATGTCAATCTTACTTGTATGAATATATTTTCTGTATTTTAATGAAATGCATGTGATCTTCGTGCCAGGATCTTCCAAAGATTAGATGTGATTTAGTTCCATGCTGTTTTTCCTCTCCTTCTAATCATTATAGGCTATTGACTAGTAATTGATTTGCTCATGTGGATGGTAAAGTGGCATTGGGATAGTAAATATATGGATGTTTGCATGTATGATGAAATAGAATGTCAATCTTACTTGTAGGAATATATTGTACTGTTTTTTAATGAAATATATGTGATCTTCGTGCCGGGATCTTCCAAAGATGTTTTGCATGATTGTTTCTAATCAGATTACTTTGTTTCTTTTTATAGGTCCTGCTGAGGGGCAGAACTCGTGAAGAACTAAAGAAGGTTAAACATATTGTCCAGTATGCTGTTTTTGCAGCCTATCACTTATCCCTTGAAACTTCCTTCCTTGCTGATGAAGGTGCTACTCTGCCTAAGATGAAAGTAAAACGTTCAATTGCTATACCACAGAAAATGCAGACTGATAATGCCGTTCCAGTTGTAACTGGTTCCCTTTCTCCATCCAGTTTCAACCCGATAGTCAATGCTTCTGCTCAGAATGATGATTCTCTGGCTCTCAATCCAGAGCAAGGAGGATTGAAATCATTGTCTGATCAGTATGATCAAAGTCATTTTTTTCCTTCATTTGGTGCAGATGCATGCAATGATTTGGAATTGTGTTCTTTGGAACAATGCAAGGATTTGAAAATGTCTGCTATGTTGCCATGTGATATTAGAGATTTTCCACAATTTGAATTGCAAGAAACCATGACTGAAGAGGAGAGGCATCTTGGCAAGATTAACAAATTGGCAAAATCTCAAAAGATTGATGAAGTTGAAGCTTCCAGCGAATACTTTTCGGCCACCAACACACACCAGAGTATATTGGTTTCTTTTTCAAGCCGGTGTGTGCTGAAAGGAACTGAATGTGAACGTTCACGGCTCCTGCGAATAAAGTTTTATGGCTCTTTTGATAAACCATTGGGAAGATATCTTCGTGATGACCTGTTTGATCAGGTAACTCATTTTTGACTTGTGTGTCTTCATTTGAGATTACTGGTTTTATGTTTGGATTATTTAATTTAAAAGGTTTTCTTCACAGGTATCTTGCTGCCGATCATGTAATAAGCCAGCTGAAGCCCATTCCATATGTTATACCCACCGGCAAGGAAATCTGACAATCAATGTAAGACGCCTTTCCTCTCTTAAGCTGCCTGGTGAAAGGGATGGGAAGATATGGATGTGGCACCGGTGCCTAAGATGTGCTCATATAGATGGTGTTCCTCCAGCAACTCATAGAGTTGTTATGTCTGATGCTGCCTGGGGACTTTCTTTTGGAAAGTTTTTGGAACTTAGTTTTTCAAATCATGCAACTGCTAATCGTGTTGCAACCTGTGGTCATTCATTGCAGAGGGACTGCCTTCGTTTCTATGGGTAAATGGTGTAAAGTTTTAAATCTTTGATCTTTCTTGACAGTTAAGTATGATGTTGATAGGATTATGATTTCACAGGTTTGGCAACATGGTTGCATTCTTCCGTTATTCCCCAATCAATATACTATCGGTCCATTTGCCCCCATCGATGCTTGAATTTAGTGGAGATGTTCAGCAGGAGTGGATTAGAAAAGAGGCAGCTGAGGTTTGTTATCTATTTACCATGTTGTTCTTTTACCAGTGAAGTTGGCATATTCTGAAATTGTTGACTATTCTGTGTCGTATAGCTAATGGTCAAAATGGAAATGTTGTATGCGGAGATATCTGATGTGCTTGATAGCATTGAACAGAAGAGTAAATTATCTTCTGGTTGTCAATCATCAAATGCAAGTGAGTTACCGAATCACATTATGGAACTGAGAGATCAGATTCGAAAAGAGAGAAATGATTACAATGTAAGCATACTGAATATTAGTTTCCAATATGACCTTGAATACTACTTGGTAGTATATTTTTGATATTATATGTTTATCTCTGTTATCTTTGAAGTGTGCTGTTGAAAGATGATTTTTATGATTTGTTGACTAGTTTTTTTACTTCTAGGGTTTGCTACACCCAGTTGTTATGGAGACCTCACAACTGGGTCTGGAAGTTGTGGACATCTTTGAACTGAATCGCATAAGACGTTCACTTCTAATTGGTTTGTATGTTTGGGATCGGCAACTTCATTCATTGGACTCTTTTCTTAAGAAAGGCTCTGCTGTCAAAGCTGAAGTGGATCATTCCAAGGATGGGAAACTTGATGCTCATGAACAAAATGCCTGCAGATCCTCATACTCACAGGAGTCTCCTAAGAATGACATAGGGTTGGAGAACTCTAATTTACCAACCTTAGAATCTGTTGTGCTAGAAGAATCTGACTTGGCATTGTGTCATCAAATGAGAGACGAGGATGTGTGGCCAGATGAAAGCATCCCATCTCTTGCATCTACTCTATCTGAAAGAATAGATTCTGCTTGGACAGGTACTGATCTACTTACATTGAATATTCAAACTCCAGAAACATTACAAGGAGATGGATTCCAAGCTGGATTGATTAGGCCAACAAGTAAAGTTGATAATCTTCCTTTGAGAAAGGTAGCATCTCCAGTGAGGGTCCATTCTTTTGATTCTGCATTGAGATTCCGAGCAAGAGTTCAGAAAGGATTGTACCCTTCTTCATTGCATTTGTTGACCCTTAAATCTTTCCATGCTTCTGGAGATTACAGGAGTATGGTGAGAGATCCTGTTTCTAACGTAACAAGGACTTACTCCCATACATTGCCACTAGAGGCACAAAAGTTGAATTTGTTACTCAGTTCCACACCCACTTTAATCACCTCTGCATCTCATGTGGCTGAAGGGGCTCGGCTACTTCTTCCACAGAGGGGCCATAGTGATATTGTTCTTGCTGTTTATGACAATGATCCTGTGAGTATAATATCATATGCTCTTAGTTCCAAAGAATATGATGAGTGGGTTTTTGACAAGTCCAATGGAATTGGGGGAGGCTGGAGTGTTAGTGACAGGGGCAAAGAAGATTCTGCAGCTTCCAGCGTTTCACCCTGGCAATCATTTGGCTCTATTGACCTGGATTATATCCATTATGGAAGTTTTGGCTCTGAAAACGCCTCATCATCTGTAGGTGCCATGTTTGCTGATACGAGAAGGTCTCCACATTTAACATTTTCTTTTGGGGATGATTCTTCTGCTGCTGGTGGCAAAGTGAAGTTTTCTGTGACTTGTTATTTTGCAAAACAGTTTGATTCTCTTAGAAGAAAATGTTGCCCTAGTGAAGTGGATTTTTTACGTTCCTTGAGCCGCTGTCAGAAATGGAGTGCACAAGGGGGAAAGAGCAATGTGTATTTTGCCAAATCCTTGGATGAGAGATTCATTATAAAACAAGTACTAAAGACAGAGTTAGAATCATTTAATGAATTCGCACCGGAATATTTCAAGTATTTGACAGAATCTCTTAGCTCAGGAAGCCCAACTTGCCTTGCAAAAGTTCTTGGTATTTATCAGGTTTGTCCTTGTACTTTACCTTTTGAAAGCATTGTTTCTATGCATCCAGTTGGCATGTGGAGGTTCTAGTATATCGAAGGTTTTATTGTAATTCTTTGTGGTTGGCTTGATGATAGGTCCATGTAAAACACCTAAAAGATGGCAAAGAAACAAAAATGGATCTTATGGTTATGGAGAACCTATTTTTCAGAAGAAGTATCTCAAGGATTTATGATCTTAAGGGCTCTGCAAGATCACGATTCAATCCAGATACAACAGGGACAAACAAAGTACTGCTAGATATGAATTTGTTAGAAAGACTGCGAACAGAGCCTATTTTTCTTGGAAGCAAGGCAAAGAGAAGTCTCGAAAGAGCTATTTGGAACGATACATCTTTTCTGGCAGTAAGTTGCTTTGACCATGAAATCTTGTAAAAATGGTTTGTCATCTTTCAAATTCTTCCTGGTCTATGTTGAAGAAGGAACAAGTTCTTCCATTGGACTTAAGATTCTTTTTCTTATTTGTGTTACTTAAAGTTTTGTGCTGTGCTTTTCAGTCTGTCGCCGTCATGGATTATTCATTGCTGGTTGGAGTGGATGAGGAGCGCAAAGAGCTGGTTTTGGGAATTATTGATTTCATGCGACAATACACCTGGGACAAGCACTTGGAGACATGGGTTAAAGCATCCGGGATACTAGGTGGGCCAAAGAATGCATCCCCAACAATTATTTATCCCAAACAGTACAAGAAAAGATTCCGGAAGGCAATGACTACTTATTTTCTCACAGTACCTGATCAATGGACTTCATGATCTGTATCATCATTGATTCATTGGTTCATTAATAAGGCATAAGAAATTGTAATTGCTGATAAATGAGATGGGAGCTTTACCACTTTCTCTTTGCCCCCCTGGTATTTTTCTCTTTTATCCTCTTTTTCTTTCTTCAAAATCTCTTCGTTATGTACACATGAGAAGGGGGTGGGGGGAACAAAGTTTTCTTTTAGAGGGTTCTTTTTTATCACCTCTAAAGAAAGGGAAGAATTGAGGGTTCTTGTGTAATGTATCTTTTTTCTCGTGCATCTGCAAAAGTTTACCGGAAGAAAACAAAGGTTCCTCTTCCTTTACACGATTTGTATTTTTAACTCTTCAGGAAACAACAGGCGAACAAATCTTGGACCTCAAGTCGTTCATCCATGTGCCTGTAAATTTGCAAAGCATTGGCTTAAACGTTTAGTTAAAAGTTTTGGAAATAGTTGTCTAAAGCCTAAACATTTACTTTTATTCATGTTCCATCAGTCTTGCTACAAGTAGAATTCGAAAGTGTATGTTCATTTGCTCAACCTGAACACTCACTTTTATTGATGTTCTATTTTATATTTCAAAATATAAAATTGATCATTTTTTATGAAACATAAAATAGATCACTATATAAACATAGAGGTATTGCAGAAGATTTCCATAATCATCCCCGGAAAGAGGTTACATCTCTCACTCGAAGCTCTTTCATAGATTCCCTATAGCTCGAAAGCTAAAATTGTTGTATGTACACAAAAACGACCGAGTATAAATGTAGGGTGAGATCGAGAGGATGTGGAAAATTAACTCTGGGGTATGGTCCCATGGCTTGTTAAGAACTAACTGCTATTTGGCTCCCTTCCTCGCTGATTGGCATGAAACTCACCCTTTTCTGTACGGAACAAATAAAACTTTGGTTAGTTTTAAGCTGATCATTCATTCCATCGTTAATCAGAACAATCAATTTGAAAATATTCAAATTATACATTGTATTCAGAATTTAATTTAATTAATTTATATAATTATACTTAAAATTTATATCCAATTAATATAAAGTTTAAATTTTAATATTTGCGAATTATTTTCATTTTTTTTTTTTTGTACAAGTTTGGGTGAAACCCTTAAATATATAAGATTATCTTCTATTATCTTTAACTTTTTTTTTAATTATTGGTATCATATAACAAAGACTTGCAAGCAGGTCCAGGAAGTTCAATATAAGAAAGTAACTCGTGATATGGTTTGGACAATTATTTGTCATAATTTTCTTCCTTGAATGATCATGGGAAATGACGTAAAAAAGAAAAGGAGGACAAGAATATGGGATAATACAAATTATCAAACAACATACAATAAAATTATATATAGAAAGAAAGGAAAGTTCGATCTTTTCAGTCAAAAAGTTAGTAGATTGCCCTTTTTCCCATTGGGATTTGATTGGTATGTCGAATTGATCAGGGACAAACAAAGATAATAGGTTCAGATTCAGTTGTTGAGAAAGCTCTGCAAGGACAGAGTTCAAGGGTTATGAGTTTCTACTTGTTCAAAAATAATTTATTCTTTGGTCAAATTCATGTGAGTCTAGATAGATATGGCTTGAAACCATGGATTTTGATACAAGTCCAATCGAGACAAGCCGATCTAAGCCGTAAAATTCAATTCTTATGCGCCAATTTCTAGGGCCAACATCCAAAATTTTGGTCTTAAAAACATCATGGATGAGATAAAAACGCCTTGACAAACTTAATTGTTGACTTAAATTTTCGTTTCAAAAATCAGAATTTAGAACCGTGTTCTCGGTGACCAAGAGAATTCCACGGGACCCAAACAATGAAAAGAATATAAAAAACATAATAATTTATGATATGAAATGATACAAAAAATAAAGATAATATAAAATTAAAATTTTAATGAAATCATATATGTATTTAACAAACACATGTAAATATTAATTATGATATATAATTTTTATATCTATACAATAATATAAAAGTTATCCCTCAACTACAAACAGTAAATAATCGTTCAAGTGAATCTCCTATTACATGACACATACTACTTAATAATTATCTTTCAATTAATTTTTGTTTTAAAATTTAATAAATCTATTATTATTGTTATTTAAAGTAGTCTTCAAATCTATCGACGGATAGTTAGTTTAAGTAGCTCAATGAGTGTTGTTCTCTTTGTTACATAAATTTAATTAAAAGTATAGGTAAAACTAAATTGTTTAAAATTGAAAAAAAAAAAAAAAAGGAAAGAAGCTTCTGGATAAAAAATTACAAAAATTTAAAAATTAATAAAAATATTTTTTGATAAATATCTTTATGAAAAAATTACAAAATATTAATAATTGCTTGATGAGTGTCAAGTAATTAACCCTTTAGAAGACTTTTTTTTTTAATTAATGTTGTGCTTTATATTTATTTATCTTCATACATAAATAAGGAAATATATATACTTAAATTCAAATAATTTATATTGTTTTAAAAATTAAACATATCATTGAAAGATAATTTTCATTCAATTAGGCCTTGCCTTTTGTTTTTCTTAGAATTTGCTTTACAAAAGAAATAAAAAATCAATAACTCAATGAAAAAAAAAATTTAGATTTTTTAGAAGAAAACCTACTAAAATATATCAATTTACCTTTTTTTACTAAATTAAATTGAATAGTTTAAGATATTTATTTACAAAAAATCCTAAAAATGAAATTTTTAAAAACCTTAAAATTTATAATTTTTTATATCTTCATGCATAAATAAGAAAATATATACATTTAAATTTAAATTTAAATATTTAATATTATTTTTAAATAAAAAATTGATCCCGAGCGTAGCCGAAAATTTTTTAATAAAATATAATACGAATATTAAAATTATTAATTTTTTATACAAATACACATTATCTTATCCAAAAAATCAAAATTTTGGATCCTAAAAATTACTGTAGTGATTGCTAGTACTTTTGTCCTGGTCGATTGACTTCACAAATCCCCTTAATTCCTATTCCGTACGTCATTCTATTCCCACTTTGCAACTAAAGAGATAACGAATAAGAAATGTCAACTCTTGTAAACATAGACTATAATGGTTGTCTTGTTTAAGCTTTGAAAAATAAGGGAAAAAACGAAAAAAAAATGAAAAATATGCCATGAACATAGGATCATTGTCTGGTGAAACTAACCTCACGGGCCTTGAAACCTTCTCCGATGCTTCCATGGCTACCCTTCCAATGCACTTGTTGCTGCTGCAAAAACATGCCATCCTTTCCATTCTGCACAGCTTCACGTGGGCTGTTTCTGGCATTTGCCAGGCAAAGTTGCATGATTTTCTCTGCTGCCTCTGCCTCGTTATTGCTTTCTTTCATCAACCTCTCCACTTCTGCCTTGGGTAGCCTCATCTTCACCCTCATTGCTCCACTTTCGGACCCTTCTTCAGACTCCTCGGGTATCGCAATAATTGGTTTCATAAGTGTAAGATCAGAAACAGATCTCCTCGACAGCATCAGGCTCTCGAGCCTGTCTTTAGCACTCATGTTTACACCCGACCGAACCCTTCTTGGAACTCTCTCTTTCGGAACTTCTGGCAACTCTACCAAGAAGTAGAGCCTCTTGGGCTCCAAGTTCTGATGTGGCTGCAAAGGCTTTGCTCGAATCCCAAAATGCTTAACTGCTTCTGATTCCAACAAAACGTGTCGTGGATAATCTTTCACCACCTCTTCAGCTTTCACCGGGGTCTTCAACTTGAATGTTTCCCCGTTTATCTTCATGACTTTGGTGGTCTTTTTCCGTCCCAAACTATTCCCCATTTGCCTATAGTACTCTGGTTAGTTGGAAGCAGCTAGATAGCGTTTGCCTCTGATAGAGAATTAAACTAAAAGACTGGTTTGGTTGCTCTTCGGCCAACTTTAAAACACAATATTTATGGTGGGTGATGCCAAGGGATCACTGGTCAACAAAGAGGGCAAACCTTTTGAAAATAGACCAAAGTTTTAAGTTTGACAAGACAAAAACATAAAAAGTACGTAAGATATCGTTTTCAATGTAATCTAACTTTAAACCGTACGTTTAGAACCAATTCAACAACCATAAAAATATAAATATATCCAACATAGTTCAATTGGTAGTATCGTTTTTTTTTTTTTTTTGTAGTTTTAAGTTTAAATTTAATAATTTTTTATTGAAATCATTTTAAATGCATGATTTGTAATTATTATTTTTTAGACTATCAGATAAGATATTTAACTTTGAAAACTAAATAATTTATTTATTTTTGAATTTCTCTTAAATATAAATATTCCCAACAAAAAGGACGTCGGGCCATTTCAAAATCTATGTCCGTGATATGTGGGGAAATTACATGTGATAGTAAAAATGATTGTTCTTGTTATTGTTCTGATCTGCAGTCGATGAAGGTTTACCACAATCACGGTATGGGAAAGCTGATCAAGACTTTTTTTTGGTTAAGAACTTAAGATTCAAACTGCATGCACGTGTGAAAAGTGAAAATTGACTTTTATGGTTAACCGCTATATCATCAATTTCAGCATGACAATTAATGTAAGAAACTTAGAAAAGGACTTTAGTCTACGACCAACCATTCTCACGAGGCTTTAAAACGACTGCTAGGTTTGATTTGTCTCATAAAAACAGAGAAAGGTTTTGTTTTGAGCTTCAAGCTGGGTTTTTAGCATTTTTTTTTTAATTTTGTTTTGAGACGTTTGAGTTTGAACACAAGGTCCAAATTGACAGTCCGCTCATCAACTTGGAAGTCACTTACTTGCTATATTTATCAAAGTTAATTTTTCTTCTGTTTCATGTCATCATTCTCCAGAAAGATGTAGTTCCATTATTTACGACACCCCAACTTTCTACATATGACAAATCACTTCTGATGAATATTTTACATTAATTTCATGCCATTTTTCTTTTTTTTGTTCTTGTGCCTATGTAATCTCATTGAATTTCGAACTATATAAAAGAATAGTCTTCTCTTACCTTATAACAAGTTTAGTTTTTTTCATTCTTTAATTCAAGATTCAAACATGAGACTTTCTCTTATCTTATAAGCAATTTCACTTTGCACATAAAATTGGTCCAAGTACTCAAATGGGTTTTTTTGTTTTTTTCGACTGGGACCGAACGGATTCAAACTTTAGACCTTTGCTTATGCTATTTTGTAATTACATTTTTAATGAATAAATAACAACATATCGTTTTAGTGCAGAAAAATCACAAAAAAATTAAACAGACTAAAGCCCAAAAAGGCTCACGACAACCATGTTGTTCATGTATATAAAAAATGGACAAACCTTATAAAAAAACTTTCATCAAAGGAACGTATAAAATTTTTTATTAAAAATATGTAAATAAAAAATTTTGAATTGATAAATTGATAAAGTTTAACGTGAATTTCAATAATATGTAAAGAAAATTTTATTAAAAATATTATTTATAATTTAAATTTAATTGATATTTATTTAATAATAAAAATTTTATTAATATTTTTATTAAAAATATTTATTTAATAAATATATTAAAATTTATTGAAATTATTTTTAAAATTTTGTATACTTAATTTACATGATTAAATCTTTTAATTTATGTATTTTTAAAAAAAAAAATCATAAATTTTTCTTATAAGACTTCATATAAATTTTTCCACTCCAAAAATTGAGCATACTTATCTTCGCCTGACCCTCTTTTGTCCAATCAACGATAACGATTGGAAAGCGGCCGCCATCCTATCAGTCCAACCCCTTTTCCCATTACTTCGGCTTTCAAGTTTTTATATATTAACCTTGCTTTTGCTTTCAGAACAAAATGGGACGCATTTTATCAGCAAATTCTTATGCCTTCTTTTTTTATCTACTTGGTTTATTGAAGGATGATCTTATTGAAGAAAATTTAATTTACAGCGCGCAAAAAAATCGTTACAATTAATCACAGTTGGATTTTTGAATAAATTTTGCCAAACCAAAACTTGGATAGGCTTGTAAGTTGTAAATTTATCAAAGTTCCTGGAAGAAAATTTGCACATTTTCCCAAATCCAATAGCTCTTAGGTGCTCTGTTTCAATATGAGAAATCATTAATTTTCAATTGTTTTCAAACATATCCAGCTACAGCATGCTGCTCCAGGCACTTCTGCTGTCTAAAATCCACAATTTTACACAGAATAAGATAAAGGAATTTCTATGGCTCTATGAAACACTTCATGCTACCAATAGTTAATATTTATTAACACCAGCAAAAGCAATCTTCATTAAGAGATCAAATCAATTTTTTACACTTATCAATGAAAGAAATGAATACACAGAGAGCAATGAGAATGACTATGTATCTCATGCTCATTTCAGTTCTTGTGTCTGAAAGGAATGGAATGTTAATTTTGTCGAACAATTAGAGTCAATAGAAAAGACAATTAACAAACCCTCTGATACACTCAAAATGGTCAGAGCTGCTGTAATTTTCGAAGATGTTCCAACAATGATGTAGCATTCCGCTTGGCCCTCTCAGTGCCACTCTTGGTAAGCTCTGTCAAGGCTATGGAAGCACCAAGCCTACTTATGCAGGCAAGATTCTCAGTATCTCTCTTACACAAAAAGGTAAAATGACAGCTGCATTCTCTTTGCTGCGGGGCAAACCTGTTCTTAGAAGATCAATCTAAACAACAATTAACAAACCCTCTGGTACAATCAAAATGGTCAGAGCTGCCGTAATTTTTGAAGATGCTTCAACAATGATGCAGCCTTCCGCTTGGCCCTCTCAGTGCCACTCTTGGTAAGCTCTGTCAAAGGTATGGCAGCACCAAGCCTACTTATGCAGGCAAGATTCTCAGTATTCTCTCTTGCTTCCATGCTTCTAGATCTGAGGACTTGGACAATGGAAGGAACAGCACCAGCAAGCATTATAAGAGACTTATTATTTTCAAATATGGAAAGGTTAAGAATAGAAGTTACTGCATGTTCTTGTAATGACACATCATCTGTTGTTAAAAGATTGACCAGAAGAGGTATCACTCCGGCATCTGCAATTAGCATCCTGTTATCTGTGCTTCTTTAAGATAGTGATCGAATTTCAGCCACAGCAGCCCTACATTCCTCTAAGCATCGGCTTGACAGCTTATAGACCAAAGCATGGATGAATGCCATGTCACCACTAACACCATAGAAAGATCCACCACTCTTTTTGAGCCTACCACCTGCTAATTCGCTTGGCAGCTCAATATTATGTTTAGCACACGATTGATTTATTAGACTTCTCAGAACATAATTAGGGGTTAGAGTTAAATTTTCCAGCTTCTGCTGAGTTTTTGGATATGTTACATTGCCACAATCTATCCATCTCTGTGTGTAAGACCTCTCATATGTCTGTAAAACCAAGAAGATGATTAATCAGAAGGCAGGATGAAAGAGATGGCTAGAAGGCCAAGGTTGACCCCAGGAAAAGAAACATAGAAATGATAAGCAGTAATTGTGGTGGCATGCTACACCTGCCCAGTAGCCACAATCACCGGATCCCGCATTAGTTCCAAAGATATAGGGCATAGAAAATCATCAATAATTACTAGTGCATCAGGCTTCTTGGTTTCATCAGTACTCTTAGTGGCCACATTCTCTTGCCCCTTGGAATCAATTTCATTTGATAGGCAGACCTCAGAAGAGGATGAAGAGCTCTACAGTCTTTCCAATATCTTAGTTGCCTGATCTATACCATGTCCTGAAGTACCACAATGTTCTGGAATGCTATCCAGCTTTGCTGAAATTTCATGGTTGGTAACAACACATTCTTTTTTCCAGCGGCTGAGACAGGACATTAGAAAATTTTGCCGAATTCAAAGACCCATATCTTTCTGTTGCTCTTCCCAATTGTGCTCTCACCAGTGATACCTGAAAAAAAAAAAAAAAAAAGCCTATGTTAAAAAGGCAATTCAATATAGAAAAAATGAACAAACATATGAATTCTGGAGTCAAACCTGTTCTTGAACATCCTCTGAGATATGAAACTGATCATATGGGATTCTCCCTAAAGCTTTCTCCAGCTTGCATGTAACACATTGATATTGGAAAGAAATACTTTTGGCATCTCCATCCTTAAATCAAGATATAGTAAATTTCAGAGACGTACCTATAACAATAACATATTAAGAAGAAATGTGCATAACCACAGCAAAATTCCAGCAACCGCTGCTCTTCTGACTCCTCCCTCCGTCCCCCCCCCCCCCTCTTCCCAAAAGAAAAAACCCAAAAAATGGGTATAAAATTAACTTATCCCTTCCCCTGCATTTTCTCATGATCTTCAATTCAGATAATTAATTAGAATTTAGAATTGCTACATTTGCTGAGACAAATACTAATAATTGACAACAATTGATTAACCCGAGGGTGAAATTCATATTGATAAGCTCAAGAAATAGAATTAGCACTCTGATAAATTAACTCAATTTTTTTAAGCCCAAGTTCTCAAAATGGACTTAATCTATCACAGTAAAAGAACATTGATCCAGCAATTAGCATTTCTCCAGAATAAAAAAAAAAAGTTGACTAATTCTATCAATTGTATATAAGAATTGACATCGTCAGTAAAAATAAAAAAGAAACATGTTGTACTAGAATTTAAGTGGTAAAATAGCGGGCATTGTCGGACTATGCTAAGCCAATTAACATATCAACATAAAAAAAAAAAAAATTAAAGAAACATAGGAGATGGGGCTTTACAGAGGAATTGTTGGAATGGTAAGCAGAGGCGACGGACAAGAGACGCTTAGCAGCCTGGAAAGCTAGACCCAGATCAGCTGACCATGAAGAAGCAAGGGAGGAGGAAGAGGCATGATCAGACGGTCCAAAATCTCTGATTTCCTCAAGCAAATGCGTGAAGAGAGCTATCCTCCTTACCAGCTCCGTGCAATCCTTTTTAAACATGAAATGGGCGTGAGCAGTTCATGCAGCGACAGTCCCGGAAATGATATCGTGGACAAGAAGTAGCAAGAACGCGGGAGAAGCGTCGCCTGCTTGTGGAGAGGCGACTCCGCCGCCCATTTGTGAAAGCCAGGCGTAGGCTTCTGATTGGATTGAGACGAGTAAAAAGGAGAGTTTTCAAAGAAAACCATTGAGAAGTACAGGCAAATGCGGAAGCTGCTTTTTTCGAAGAAAACGATAAGAAAGAGAGGGAGAAAGGAAAGTAAAGAGGATAGACAAACAGACAGGGCTAAACGCTCAATTTGGATTAAAAGTTTGAGTGGTTGTTTAATTAATGATCTCAGATTTAATATGATTTAATATAAGAATTTATTTAAATAACGATTAAGTTATAACTGTAGTTTATACGCGCTATCAAATCTATTATCCATTAACATTTTTCGTTAAATACATTAATGTTAATGAATAAAATACAAAAATTAAACATAGTAAGAATTTATGATCAATAGGAAGCCAGAGAGTAAAATTAAGTACAACAATTAGTCTTGAAAAATCTAGCAACTGAGGTTAGATAGTAGCAATTCACAATCAAAAGTTATTGAAAAGCAAGAAAATTAGACAAAATTTTTTAATCTTCGAAGAAAAGAAAGAATACACAGTAGATTAATTGTTTTGAAATGTTTTTTGCGTTAAGAGAAAATTTTTTATTAGGCAACCAGCAAAGCAAATTCATCAACAATATCAGCAATCAATACTTAGCCTCAACTAAACAATTGATCTAATAAGGGGGTTCTAATACACCAAAGCAACCACAATAGCAAGATTTTAGAATTCATCATTAAGGATTTATTTTGAGTTTGATTCTTTTTGAGAATTTTTCAACAACGGCTTTTTTTTTTTGAAATTTCTTCTGGGTTTGATTTTTTTTGGAAATTTCTCATCAATAGGTTTTTTTGGATTTGATTTTTTTGAAAAATTTTGAGTTTTAAAACAAAGTCAAAAAAGAAAGAAAGTGTTGATCGATCGGAAACACAATAAACGATTAATGGCGTCAGATTCTAACGATGAGATTTTGTGATTCTTAAGCTCTTCATTTTCTTGGTTATTGTTGGGTTTTAATTTAAAGATTTAAAGAGAAAAGAACACAAAAGAGAGGTTGAACTAAAAATTTCGATTTCAACCATAAAGAAGCTATGCTGTTGGTGAAGGACGAAAATTGACAATGATCATTGGCGATAAGATTAATGGAGAAAAAAGCTGATTTCGAAGTGTTTGTTCTTCTATTAGAAAGAACAAGAAAACGGAGTTCACTTGAGAAAAAAAAAAAAAACTAGAGAAAACACAATTTTTGGTTATTTTTATTGTTCATTACATTGCAAAATAAGGATTAACGTCTTTTTTTACACATGTAAATCACAATCATAATAAATAGTCTTATTTGAACAAATTTAAAAATGTTACATCCTACATTGAACCAAATTAAAATTAAGATCTTTAATTAAAAATCATGCAAATGTTAGATTCTTAATTAAGCATTTAGCCAACAAACAGGCATTAGAGATTTATTACATTTATGTTATTCCTTGTTACAAAAAATTAAAATCTATAGTTTAAATTTTACAAAAATTATATATACTTTAAAAAAATTAAATTTTATGTTTTATATTTAACATATAACACAAATTTTATATTTCTCTAACATTAAAATTTGTTGAACATTATTAAAGTTATAGAATTAATGCTTCATCTAAATTTGTCTGTTGTTATTGGGGTGAAATATTGAAATTTTTGCATTGCTTTTTTTCTTTTATTTTGGAATCTTTTATCTTGGATTTTATGATGGTAAATATGCAATGCTTATTTCAAGCATTGAAACATTTTTGTTATTTCCATCTTTCGTAAAGAGTTTTCTTCCCAATTATGTTCATGGATATACTTAATTTTTTGGATGTTATTGGCAACAACATGATTACCTTAAAGGAACATTTGGTTTTGAGAAAAGTTAGATCATTAGTCGAAATTTTATTTTTTATAATTTGATTTCTTAATTTGGTTCACGAAATTTTATTATTAAGGTTTTTTTAAAATTTTTAACAGTGTCAAAAAAGAAAGGTAATAGCTCTAAATAAAAAACCCACATTTCATTTAGAGTTTTTAAGATATTTGACTAAATGTAAAATTTATCTCATTTTTACCCCTAATAATAATTGTTTATGGTCTATTTTATTATTAAAAATTAACTTAATTACATGATAAATCGAAACGTATTTTGATATATAAACTTGCAGTCTTTGTTGAAAAGACGAAAATTTTAAGTTAAACACATATTTTTTATTGAAAATATGAAAAGAAATTCAAAATTCAATAAAGATGACACTTATAAAATAGAAAATATAATCTTTGTTAAAAATATAAGAAAAGAATTTATACAATTCAACAAAGACAACATTCTTGAAATAGAAAGCGCAATCTTCTTTAAAAAGAAGATATTTCTAAGATAAAAAAACAGTATTTGTTGAAAATATGAAAAAAAATATTTTTTAATTCAATAAATATGACTTTTTAAAATAAAAATACGGTCTTTATTGAAAAAACAATTTTTTAAGACAAAAAATGTAATTTTTTTTAAAATATAAAAACTAAAAATATTTTTACTTAATATTATTGCATATAAAATATAAAATACAAAATCAATATATATGTTTTTTTTTGCGTAAGGTTAATTAACGTTGGGATAGTAATTAGAATTATATAATTATATTTGTTGAAAAAAATATTTTTTAAAATTATTTAATTTCAACGAAAATAACATGCTATTTACATGTGAATATAATAAATATTATATGTTATTCACATGTTATTAAATATAATATAATAAAAATTTTATTAAATAATTTTACATTTTTATGAAACAAATATAAAAATTTTATATTTTTTAAATCAACAAAAACCCATAAATCATATATTCTTCTTTAATATCACTTTTTACCTAAATTATTTTTTTCCTAAAATTTAAAAATCTGTGAATCAAACACCTCAAAGATTAATTTCTAGAAATACATATTCAATGACAACAATGCTAAATCCTTGATATGACATTTGTTTGTTTCTTTATGAATATCATCTACAGGGTGCAATCCCAAGTCTTTCCCGCAAAAAGTTAGTAACCTCCCTCCATCATTTTTACCTTTCGATGAACAAAAAAAGAAACTACTATATTGACATGTAACCAAAGAAAAAGAAACTACTATATTGATTCCTATGAGATTTAACATTGTTAAAATTATGGTTTTAACAAATAGTGTGTTTTGTCTCTGAAAAAAATAGATTAATGCCTATAAATTGATTGAATATGACTTACCCCATTCACAGTGAATGGTAGATGCATCAACACTCTTGTCAGTTACATATAGTGAAATATGCAACAATTCTATATCCTGGGTAAATTGTGCGATAAGGTGAAATTTTGAAGAAGTTGTGACCTCACGTTAGTTGACCTGGGGCATATGCAACTACACAGCAAGTGCAGAAGCTGCGTGGAGTCAAAACACAGCAGTCATATCAAAGTCGATCGTTTGAATGTTTGGTGCTTTGAAGAGAAATTGCAATGCAAAAATTGAAAACCCTAATGTACCTCGAACTTATCATTCGCATCCTTATAACCAACCATGAACTTCCCTGATGAAACATATATATAAATATCTGTACATTAGTTTAATGGCAATTACTTCGTTGAATGAAATTGATGATTTTCAGTGTTTCGCGTCACAATGATAAACACATGTTGACTTCTTGCACTATCATTTGAATGCACGTTTTATACATTGAAACAGACATTCAAAGGCTCGCTTATGTGTATATATATATATATATGTTGACTTCTTGCAGTATCATTTGAATGCACGTTTTACACATTAAAACAGACATTCAAAGGCTCGCTTATATATATATATATATATATATATATATATATATTCTCCAGCATGTTGTATGTGGCAAATTTCCAATGTCTTCATTTCTAAAATTTTGTTGTAAACGTACGTATCTGGTAGATTTCTTTTTTTTTTTTCAAGCATTTTATTACAACATAATCAATTAAGTTGGGAATCAGATTACTGAAGCTTAGAGCAAAAGAGTATTTATTATTAGTATATAATAGATAGGATGGATACAATATTAAATATTTGTTTCAAAGAGACAAATTAAGCCTTACCATGCCGTGCACATGAACTAATAACATCAAATGCATTACATGAAGGAGCCATCGAGAACAAGAAATGAAAAAGAAAAGATCATGTCTTCAGATCTATCAGAATAAAGTTTATGGCAACATATATGTTGATCCAGTAACGGATTTTAAGTATACACACTGCAGGAGAACAACTCTTTAACAAGGAAATTTTTTCGACAGAAAAATTTCGTTGCTAAAATCTCCTTTTACGGCTAACTTAATTTGCAAGGAAACTATATAAATAGATGATGTGTACCCACCTTTTGAATCTGATCTCCCCAAAGTATGCACCATCATGCCTAGGAAATTTTAGGAATTCCTATCAATGGAATTCAAATTTAAGAAAGTTGATGAGTATCTAGTTTTACCCTCCTTTTGGGGATAATTATCTAATTATTTGTGCGTAAGCCATCGATCCCTTTCCTCACCTTTTTTCTTTGGGTTTCCCATGTTTGGGAGTTTCTATGACTAAGATATATAGATAAATGTACACCTGAATCCAATTCGTCATCAGTATATTCTTGCCTCGTTAAGGGTTTATGTCTAAAATCTCCCTTTTGGACAAACAAATTAACTAGCGAAAGAGAACAAGTGTGGGAGATGGGGACAAATCTAGGTCCATTGATATGTTGAACTGTTTGTGGGTTTTTTCCTGATCTTCGAGTTTAGCAGCGGAAGGAGCTGAAATACTGATGGTGAGATCTAGGTTGAGATCAGGGAGCTGACTACATGGCTCATCCTCCAAGCAACTTGCAGCATCAGAAACTAGATCATTATCACATCGGGATTTCACTGGTGGATTAGTATTGGTAGCTGCTGGGACTTTTGAACCAGATGATGTTGCACTTGCACTGCTATTGGAATTATGTGGATTTTCAGGGCGAGGAAGCAGCTTGTGGCTGATCAACCGATGGTTATTTGGATCGATACCTATGTTTACAAGCTTCCTTCTTAAATGAGAGTTCCAATAGTTCTTCACCTCATTGTCGGTTCGTCCAGGCAATCTTCCAGCTATCAACGACCACCTGAAAACGTTTCCATTATTATATATATATAATATTATTAAGCATAAACTTGAAGGCTCTATATATATTATTAAACCTTTTCTGGCTGTGGAACCAAAGATTAGAGATTCAACAAAAGACTTTATATTAATAAAACTCTTTCTTGGGTTTGGTTCTTACTGCACCTTAATTTGAGTTTCCCCTTTTTATTGGGAAAATTGTACTTGCATTTCTGAAACAAAACTCCATCTTGCTTTTCAAAAGAATAAAAATACTATTAATTTCAGCTGGAGAAATAGCTATACTTTTTACGTTTTTTATGGTAATTAATCAATTAATTCAAAAAATTTTCAACAAGAGAAATATAAAGATATATATATATATATATATGCATATACGATATTCATACCGGTTGCCTAAGAGTGCATGAAGCTTGATAATGAGATCCTCTTCATCTTCAGCAAAGTTGCCTCTTTTAATGTTGGGCCTTAGATAGTTTATCCATCTCAACCTACAACTTTTACCGCAACGAAGGAGGCCTAAACCAATTTTTCAAAAATATATATTACCGTTAGCATCACTCATGCATACGTAGTTGGAAATTAATAATTTTTTTCTTTGTTTTTCCTTTGACATATATGCGTGCATATGGTAATTTAGTGCGCAGTTACAAAGTACCAACCTGCAGCCTGAGGTAGAGTTCGCCAGCAACCTTCACCATGTTTTCGAATGTAATTTATGAGCTTCTCATCTTCTTGCTTCGACCATGCCCCTTTATTTGTGTCTTGCTTATCACAGCAAGGCTTCCTCATTGTCTCCAACACCACTTCTCGCTCTCTATTAACTCTAATATGTATTTCAGAGAAATCAGACCATGGCAATCAACAAAGGGTACGCTCCTCTTGAAACAAACAAAGAAAAGGAAGAAGAAAGTACCCCTGCCCCCCAAATCCCAAGAACGCAAAGGAAAACAAGAGCAATTGAGGGAATATATCTTGTTAGGGTTGGTTTGTTGTTCGTTGTGGTATACTGGATAGATATGGATATATAGGTAAGAGAAAAAGGCAGGTTGAGTTGAACGGTGGTTTGCCATGCGCGATTGCACGCGAGTGGGTACATATCTTCACCACACTTCCGAGTGATAAGAAAATTTAGTACAATTAATTTATATAATTATTTTTAAAAAATAATATTTAAAAAATTTAAAATTTGAATCTCAATATATATAATTTTTTTATTTTTAAATTATGGTCTTCTTTATATTAAAGTATTTTGATAATATTTTTTTTGAACAAAATTTACATGAAAATTTTTAGGTGAAGTTCATAATTTTTTTAATTAAAAATAAGTAAATAAAATTTTAATAAAAAATTTAAATCAATAGATTAATAAAATTTAATATATAAAAAAGTTATTAAAAATATTATTTATAATTCAAATTTGATCAATAAAAATTCAACGATAAAAATTCTACCAATATTTTTTAAAAAAATGTTTATTTAATAAATATATCCAATTTTTAAATTCTATACATTTAATTTATATGGTGAAGTTTTTTAATCTATCGATTTTAATTTTTTATATTAATTTTTATTTATTCATTTTTAATAAAAAAATTTCACGAATTTTACTTATAAGATTTCGGGTAAATCTTTTTCTTTTTTCCTGTTGTTTTTCATGTTTGTTACTTAGTTGCTGTTAAGTATAAGTCTTTGTCTTTCACCAACCCAACATTCACACCCATCCCATCCTTTTTCATTTTTCCCAATTAATAAATTTTGTTTAAATTCAATTTTTTTTTCACTTTTGATCTTCAATATTTTAAATATATTCAATTAAATTAATTTTAACAAATATACATTTAAAAATTATATTATTCAAAATTTCGAAAGAGTATTTATTAATGATTTATAAATAACAATGACCAAACTTAAAAAATTTTGACTAAAAAAATCAAATTCAAGCATGAATTAATGGAAGGAAGGAGCATTAATAATTTATACAAAAGTTTGGTATAGTTCAGTTAAGAACGGGGAATAAAATATATAGCAAAAGAAGCATTAGGAAAAGAAGAATAAAAAGGAAGTTGGCAACTTCACATGTTTTCACGTTGACTGATAGTTTTTTTTTTTTTTTTTTAGCTATTTTTTTCACGAACAATGACAAAACATCTTAACAAACGGTCACTCTCTTTTGAGGTAAAAAAATTTATATTATCACTGTAAAAAAATAGCAAATCGTACAAAAAAATTATCACATTCATTTATAATAGAATTTTTAAATTTTAAAAGTTAGTTAAATGAGATATACTCTTAATAAAAGATTTTTTATAAATATATAACAATATTTAAATTTCAAATATGAAATTAATTACATTATTAACATAATATATATATATATATATCATTCTCTTCTTATTATGTTTCAAACTATATGTTTTTCATGCTCCTTTCATTTTACAAATTAATTATGAATAAAAAATAAATATAAATTTAAAATTTTTTAATTTTATTTTTTTTTTTATAAAATTCGATCTGTTTCAATTCTAAATTAATCAAATCTAAAATAATTTTCAGATATCAAAAGTAATCGAATCAAACATCACCGCAATATACTTTGTATCAGCTCTGATTCCTCGCAGAATGAGTATCATCTTTCTAAACATTGGTGCCATGATTAATTAGATCCTTTGACTTTTTGATTAATAAATAAAATTTGGATAATTAATTCCTATATTTTACTAAGAAATTGAATTGAAAATATGAAGGACAGGAAAATGGACTTCTAGAAACAATTATAGGAGAAAATAAAATCCTAATATAATCCAATAAGAAAATTTATTGTTTTTTTTTTTTCTATTTTTAAACTTTTCCTTAGTTAAAAATTATATATATAATTTTTTTGGGGAGATCGACTGCTTCAATAACTATTTAAATTGCAACCACTTTAATAAAAAAAATAGAATTAGTTTGTCAATTGAATATTAACTCAAATAGAATGCATATGAAAAAATTTAAATGTGTAATTTTTTTCAATTAAATTAAATAAATAAAGATTAAGTGTTAAGGATAAAATAAAATTTTAAAAATTAAAATTAATTTAAATAGTTTAGAGCATTGGTTTACTAGCGGTTGGGAATTGGGATGCCTGTCGGCTAATAAGGATAGGGTGTGTTAAATATATAATAATTGGTTAGGTTTTTGATGTTAAAATTTGGTTGCATTGTTTATGTAATCATATTGCTAAATAATAATTAGTTTTTTATCTTACAAAAATAAAAATTGAACAAGTTGGGAAATTTTAATAGTAAATTAGACATTTAGTTACTCAATTTTAGTCGATTTTTTATTTTAATCATCTAATTATAAAAAGTTATGATCTGATCACTAATATTTATAAAATCATTTTTTTTATCATTCAATCGGTAGAGGCTAATGACATGTGAATGTGGTATTATTATATCATTTGACATGTCATATGTTATTATTAACATAACATTATAAATTAAAAAAAAAAATTTTGAATATTTAACAAAAATAAATTAAATTTTTGGTCACTTAATTTTTCGAGAGTCTTTATTTTGAATACTCAACTTTAAAAATTTTACACCTTTATCACCAATGTTTTATGAAATTCATTAATATCTTAATCTTTATTATCAGTATCTCATTATCAACATGGTTTTATAACAATTTGATAACCAGCATTGATGCAATGTATATAATAAATTATTTTATTATTTTTATGATCTATATTGGAATATCTTAAAATAATCCCCAAATAAACTTTTGAATTTTATTAAAAAAAATAAACATTTGATATTTTTATTGCATAAAATTAAACTATAAACTTTTATTTTATTGTAATTATACCTTATAAATTTGACAAATGGAAGAATAAATTCAATTGCCAAAATTATTGACATAGTACTACATCAAATATTTATTATCCACCTCATCCAAAATATGTCATTAATCTCTAACGGTAGGAAAAAAAAAAACAATTTTACAAATATTAATAACCAAATCATAAATATCCATAATTTGATAATCAAAATAAAATTTTAACTAAAATTAAGTGACTAAATGCATAGGTACCAATTGGAAGATTCTTGAAGTGATTATAGTATTAATATTCCTCATGACTTTTTCTTTATAATGCAGTTAAAATTTTTGTGATTTTTTTTAATTTTTAATATATTTTAAAATATTTTATCTGTATATTTATATAATTAAAAAATATATTATATGCATAATTTTTTTGAATTTATAACTTTTAAACGTCAATTCTATATTTTGTCAAAGTGACGTAAAAGGGAATCAGCAAATTCTTGTGACGTTTAGTTGCGAAAATTTTAGGAATGTTAAAATTTTGATTGGTAGTTTTAGCATTCCCTCGCATTACATAACCAAATATCAATCATACGATGCAGTGGTTTTCCTGTAGTATTTGATTTGTACCATCCCATCTTTAATTTTGCAGTAGGTGAAGGACAATTAAAATTTCTCCACTGGCTAGGGGCAAAGGCCACTGACGTGGGCTTTCTGATAGCAGCAGCCGACCATTGACATGTTTCTAAAGAACAAACAAATTTCTGGGCTAAAGTTAGGCTGAGGAAAAAAAATAAAAAATTATTCCAAATTATAACGTTTGTCTAAAATATTAAATATTTTAATTTGGATCAATTTTCGGATTATAAATTGAAAAAAATTAAAAGATATTTAAATTGAATCAAATTATATTTTTTATTAATTTTTACATAAATTTTAAATTTTTATAAAATAAAATAATTATTTTATATCTAAATTTATTTAAATATATTTAAAATAATAATAATAAATTAAAAAATTAATTTGAAAAAACCAATGAATTAAACCAAATTGAACTTATAAAATTCAATTCAGGTCAATTAAATAAAATCAGATCAATTCTATTTTTTTAAAATCAATTCAAATTCAAGTAAGTTTTTGAAAATTCAAAATATCAAGCATTAAATGAAATAAACCGAATTAAATCATAGCCATTATCATCCCTGATAAAGAAAGGTAGAATGTAAAATTAAAAGTGATTCTCTTCTTCTCTTACCATTAAACCAGGTCTCACTAGTATTTATAGCATTAAACATGATCACCACCTGCCATATTCATTTGAACCAATGAGGAATCCATTTTTTGATTGGTACAAGCGATTGATTCAATTGCAACATTAGTCTTATTTCAAAGTCCAAAAATTAGATAATAATTAAAATGAACTAAAATTGCTTCAAAAAATCAAATCTATTTAATCTGTTGACACAGCTATTCACATCAAATTATCAAGAAATTCAATATCCATATCAGGGGAATTGTTGAACCCTAACTAGAAGAAAAAATAAAGGAAAAAAAAATTAGGTATTTTGTAAAAGCAATAACTGCAGTAAAAGCCTACAGCCTTCATTCCATGCAGTATAGCATTATATAAGGTTTCTTAGGGGCACTTCTGTCTAAGTATTGTAGCCAATATCATATAAACACACACAAAACTCAGAAAGTTAGTGTCTACATCAAGTTAAACTACTTCACTAAACAATATGAGGCAGTCAGTGCATTGACTTACAGTTTAATGTTCCATCAGAGTTCAGGCCTCCCATCAAAAATCGAAGAAAATTTCCCAACAACCTCACACCAGTGGTGAATATTGGTATTCCAAGTCAAACTACAGTGGTTTCTTTCAAATTGATAGCTTCGGTTTCAACATCTACAGTTGTTCTATTTCAACTTTAGACCTGCAAAAGCCAAATACCGTGCTTCATGCCAGCTCACATCACCTCAATCAAACCTCAACCATTATGGTATGTTGATAGTGGTAGACATTATTTCTGGCAAAAATATATGTAACAGTTAAAATTTTCAACCTAAGCATGTTAAATTTTCCATCGAGGTCTTACCAAAAAAGATGCTAGAAAGAAACAAAAACTCTTGCACCACTGTTATATGAACCAAAGAATGAGGACTTTAATATGTATATTCAGTTTTCAAAGAGCATTCCATATTTTTACCATTAAGTGATGGATGTTGCTCTTGAAATTGCAAAGCCATTAGCCGGAATAACAGAAGGGCAATGAATGTTATCAATTTTGTTCTACAGAGAGAATCTGCGTCAATTTCCTGCCTTATGAGCTGCAATAACACCTATAGCTTCCCAATTGTTTGAGACCTTGACCTGCACAAAATATGCCGTTGCATTGGTTATCAAGTGTTTACTCTCCACTGGGTTAAATTATTTAAGTACAGCACTTTTTTTTTTTCCTAATGATGATTTCAAATCTGTCTTTTTATTTCAAATTCAAGGAAAAATATCTTCATCAGGATAAATTCTGATAAGCCCTGAAACTACTTTGCCTAGTTTAACCCTTAACCTTAGAGAAGCAAACTCTAAGGCAGATAATCTTGTTGTGACTGGTGTTTCTAAAGACAATAGCTTGCATCACGGCTGTAAGGTTGATGGAATCAAATAAAACTGAAGGGGCGGCAATTAAACTGTGCTAATGAAACATGAATTTGGATTTTCCTTCTCTTTCTTTCTTTTTTTTTTTTTTCTTTTTCTTTCTAAAGACAAGTAATTTTTACTTATCAACATTGGACATGATAGTGATTGTAACTCTAGTCTCACTCATTGTAACATAATTGTTCTTTACTGCAAGGTCTTTATTTTGAAGGGAGAACCAAATATGGAACCAAGAGGGAAAGAGAACCAAGAGGGAGAGAGAAGGCAGTAATTAACATATTGCTTCAGAATGCATTCTAGACAGTATTTGTTCTACAATCATTACCGCAATTCATAGGCAAAGAACAGGATCTACACTAAAGTAGTGATAACTGAGAAAATGGTAAATGGTCTTCAGGAATCTAGGCACTTCCAAACCGAACTATGGTGATTAATAGAAATCTGGATCATAATGCTCCAATTACGTCAATAAGTCTTCTACACATGGTACACGGTGGTAAAAATCAGCCATTGGCATTAGCCTTAACAACACTAAGCTTTCAAATTAATGGCAGAATCTGATACCACAGCATCATATATGCTCAAAATCTGTTGAGATTTATCAAATTCAAGGCACATGAATGAATAGTTTAAAACATGTCCCTTGAGTCACCCCAAGGAACCTCTACTTTCATATAAAGCAGCCACTTTTCATTCCAAACCAGTTTACCAAGTTAGTCAACCAGATATTTAACCAGGCAGTTCAAACAGAAAGAGGCCGTTAATACAAGCATCCACTACATTAACAAAACTCTTTATTCCAAAAACCTGATCAAAGAAAACTACAGAAAGAAAATAGAAAGAAACTAATAACAAAAAGATTAAGCCAACAATTAGATGCATACCCCTTTGATCCCAACTTTATCTGCAGTGTCGTTCAGAACTGTTACATTTTCCTCCACACAGATTAAAGTCTGGAAAGCGGGGCAGGGGAGTAGTTAAGACTGGCATTATATTGAGTTGCAGCTAATTAAAATTACTCATGGTTAAGTGAAATGTTTTGGTGGACCAAGAAAGTATGAAGCCAAAATGCTAGTAAGCATGTTTTCCTTTTAATGAATTTGCCAGCCATTTTTAACCAGAAAGTGAAAAACATAGTTTGCCTTCAAATTTGTACCTTATTTCACTTGTTTCTTGCAAAAGCAAGAGCACCATTTACAAGCATCTATCGGAAGAATAATGCTGTTAACATCACTTGCCAAGATACAACCCTTCTTGAAGGACTCAGGGTTTTTAACCTAGTACTGGAGTGCATCACTTAGCCCTGCAAGGACACATGGCAAAAACGTGTATCTTATCTATTCAAAAGAAATGAAATAGAGACATAAACATATTAGTATGTAGAGGAGTACATGCTTGCATGCATACATGTGTGTCTGTGTGATAATCAAACTTTGTTACCAAGCTATTCACATAAAACAGGGAGAGAGACCAATCATCATATGATTTATTTTCTATTATCTAATCTATTTATTGTGCTCTTGTACCCATATGACTCTTTCTCTTTCCCTTTTTCTTGTTCATTTCCCACGTTATAGCCTTATTCTTACTTCAAACCAGCTCTTATTCCAATTACTGAGGAAGAATGAGTTATTGATGCCATCAAAAGACAATGGTGTTAATAAGCTTTGTTGCTAAAAATCTGTGAACATTGCATTCTCACTTTTTCATCTGTTCTAATTTTTATGGACTTAATCTAGGAACATTTTATCGATCATCCTTCAAAATGCTTCCAACCACAAAGTATTTCTGCATTTTTGCCATCAATTCTAGTTCATTTATAACGATTGAGGTTCCATTTGATTGTTATTTGCTACATGTTTTTGGCTTCTATGAGTTAAAAACAACCACCAAAAAAGGGTCATTTTGTTTAATTTTAATTAGGAAGAAATAATCTTGAAGAGGACAGTTCTGAAAGATAAATGTTTTTCTCCAGAAGATATTTTATTAAAAAATACTAAGCATCGGTTATGCTGTACCTAGATTCACATGCCAAACTGCAAAAGAAAAATGAAAAAGAAACAACATATCACACATAAGCATGCTCAGCATGTGTGGCAAGAGAGAGAGCACAAATTCTTTTCCTAAAACTTCACAAACCTCCTCAGTAGCTGATTTTGGGCTAAGAGATGTGGTCAAGGGGAGGGGAGAAAGTGCAGGCGCATGTGCACAAGTTATCTGAAATTCCTTCACCACAAGATGACTTATTACTGCCTTCACTCCTGCCAATATATCTATTCCCTGGAAGCATGTGCATGACATGGCATCAGATAAAAACCACTGAAAACAACTCAGAATTCAGAACTGGCTTTACCAGCATCTGCCATCCCTTCTAAACTAAAGATGAAAATGAAATTGGTAGCCAATTGAAACCTAACTACAGAAAATCACATACAAGAATGGTGCATGAAGGATTGAAGGCAAACTACTTGAAGAATTAAATTATTTAATAATTTAGGGGTTTAATTGTAATCTTTATACAAATTCAGGTTATTTTATTAGTTAATATTTTGCTTATTTCTCAAGTACTAGGGTTTTAGGGTTACATTAGCTATTTTGTGTTTTTATTACAGTTTAGGGTTTAACTAATGAAAATCTATGTTATTTCTGTTTCTAGTAGATTTTTGTTTATGAGATATTGATATTTTGGATATTTTGATACATAGATTTTGAGAATTCTTGAGTTTTTCAAATTATCACCGGATTGTCATTGTTTGAGAGTACTTGTTAAGTTGTTATACATCAATAATGCTCCTTCAACTTAGTATGGTCTGCAAGTGTAAGGCAAGCGTTACCCACAGTTCCTTATGGAAAAAGATCTATTTCTCATGTATTGGTGGTTTTAGGGTTTGGGATTTAACTTATAAAAACCTATGTTATTTCAATGTCTGGTAGCTTTTGGTTTATGAGATACTGATATTTCTGATATTTAATATTTAAGTTTTGAGAATTCCTTAGATTTTGAAAATTTTGACTGAAATTTACAGATTACACTTGAGTTTTATCATTTGAAAGTACTAGTTCTACATCAATGATGCTCATCTATCTTAATATAGTTTACATGCGTAAGGCAAATATTAGCCATGACTCTAGCAGTGCTCATGGGTACAGACCTATCATTTAAAATCAATTTTAATAGAAATTTCAAATTAACAACAACTTACTAACAAGAGAAAAGAAAGTGGAATAAAGGGAAAAGGAGAGGGAGAAAGAGTAGCATTATTACCATCTATCATTAATCTATGGTACTCAAAAGCCAAAAAATTGAATACTAATTAGAAGACTTCTTCTAACCACGTTAATTCCCAGGTAATTTGGCCTAGGAGCCTTTAAGGGGTAGTGAAGGTGAGAGCATAAGATAGCGGAAGGGAGACAGAGCAAAAGGAAGTGCGATAGAGCACAACTGATTGATACACTTCATGCAAAGTAGGAGTACAGTAAAGATCAGAAACTTTCACTTTCCATGTGCACTTATAAAAGACCTTCCTAATGGTAAACATAATTCTTTGTACTTTACACGAGAAGTTAAAGAGAAGAAATAATTGCCTTACAATTCCAAGTCGATAGTCATCGAGGTCATCCGCTTCATCATCTGGGAAGCGCCCAACAAGAGCAACAGCATCCACTTGTGATCATTCGACTAAATTCTTAACAGCCTGCAGTCAAGAATCAGGGTGTTTAATCCTACCTATAGATTACCCGGTTGTTGGATTGACCCACTGTTCCACCTGCAAAACTTGTTTCAGTTTATGGAGCATCAGGTTATTCTCTTCTTTGGACTTTATAAAGTCAAATTTTCCTCCAAGTAAGATCAACAACAACAATATTAAACAGTAAAATGCCAACTACAGCCTTCAGCTGACACAATGTATCAGAACGAAATTTGTCCCTAAAACATCCAAGCAATTGTGTAATTTCCTACAAGGAGCTGCAATTTATTGTTTTATATATCACAATTTGATATGTATTTTTTTCAGCTACAACATCACCGGTATAGAGCAGAAACTATAACATTCTATTGCCTGAAACTTTTATCTCTTGTTTTCCTAAATGGTAGATTGAGTTCAGCACTTAAGTATCTCTTCTCAGCTTAACCAAATTGTTACCTCTAATAGGGTGTCAGTGACAACATATTCAGCAACAAGGGAAGCCCTTGTAGCATCAGCCACTTGCAAATGGCGAATTTGAAGATGCTCTTCAATGCCGGCATCAAGAACCAATCCCAACCGCATCAAATCAAAATCTCAGTGAAGTTAAATGCTAGCAACTGACAACAACCAGCTATAAAACATAAAAGAGTAATTATGCTTATTATGTCCCATCTCAAATTGAATGTCCATCTTATTTTTTTGAATGTTCCAAAATTATGTCTATTTATCATTATTTTTTTTCTTTTGAACACTTAAAACCCTTACTTTTTCTACCTTCTACATGAATTTTTCATGATTTCTTTGTAAATTTTTATCATTAAAAATAATTGAACATCAATGTCACAAAAATATTTTAAAAAGTTTAATTTATAAATACACTAAATCCAAATCTCTTTCTTAATTTGCATTCCACGAAACTCAAACTTGAACATTAAATTTGAAACCAAAAAGTATTGAGAAATTAAAAAAAAAAAAACCTTGTTTTGATGAACAGGTCTCAAAGCCCATAAGCTTGCGCGAATTGGTCCAAACTCCAAAGCATAACCTTCAACATACATTACATTATCCATGGGCCAGTATACATTACATACCATTTAATTTAATTTATTTGAATCCCCAAAAAAATTTTTTTTTAAAAGTCTTACGCTCTTATATTAGGATGTGAAATAAGACAATCAACGATGAAGGATAAGGCAGGAGCAACAGGCAAAGCATCAGCCGCAAACCCCCCAATGCTGGCTCAGACTCCCGGTGGCACTATCATTACGGTTGTGTACGCCCTCTTCCACTGAATCCCCCCCCCCAAAAAAAAAGAGAAAAAAAAAAAAACTCCTCATAAGTTATACATATGCACTACTATCAAAAAGAAAAATGGAAAATCTTTTTTTTTTTTTTAAATCGGCTTAAGATAATGAAGTGACACACTTTGTTTGTGGAGTAAGGAGCGTAGCAGGTGATACTTAGCGGAATGGACGGTCCTGATTTAGTGATGAATGGATTCTGGTTGGGCAGTGGCTGCCACGTACGGCATAGGAGGAGAGCCGTGGGTGCCGCCATTTTTGGCGGAAAAATGAAAATATTGGATACTTGGTGTTGGAGAGTCTGAGACGGAGAGACAGGATAACGCAAGCGGCCCCTTTCGAGGTCTCCAATTGGGTAGCAGATTGACGGCCTTGCCCCTTATGATTTTTGGGCCTTCATATAAGAAAGTCTACAATGACCCACACTCTAGCAGCCCATTCTTTTCACACAATTTATTCGGAGGTTTCTGGAACTAAATATCTATTTACTTGTCATTAAGCCAGCCAGATGCCACGTGTTTGAACTTCAATTAATTTTAAAAGATAATATTTAAAATTTTAAATTTTAAAATTTATAATATTTTTATAAAAAAATTAAATATCTTTGATTTATTTTTTTTTTAAGTGTGAATAGCTGTACAAAATAGTTTGGCTAATGCCATGTCATATTTGATTTATCGTTAAACAAAAATCATTTTTTGATTTATTTTATAGGATACACATTACATCATGACTTTGAATAAGAAAGAGGGATTTCAAGAAATTACGTATCTGTTCACTTTATCAATGATCGAGTCAAATTTGTTGTATCATATCTTTTTTAATTGATTCTTATGAATTAAATAAAAACAAAATTTCAATGAAGTATTCGACTTCAAGGATGAATCAAACAAAAAATCGTTATCTATTTTACTTCATATTTGTTATGAAGAAACATGTTATAATTTTTTTATTACAATTGTCACAATAAAAAATTATGTAAAAATCCATTATTTATAAATATGAATTTCATATAAAATTTTGATAAATTTTACACATTTATGAATTGTAATTGTTTAATTGTATTACAATAATTGTAGGTGATATATTCTAAAAAATGCATATGAATCTCCAAGAATGATTTGGAAGATCCAAAACCAATTGAATTTTAGTTCAAATATCATTTCATCACGTGAATGTAACATTATGTAATTATTTAAGTAAATGTAATATTAAAGATTATAATAAAATTCTTCTGAAGATAATGAATAAAAATTAAATAGAACATCCTATAATATTTTTCTCAAGACAATGAATAAAAAATCACTTATCTTCTAACACATCAATTAAAAATTAAATATTTGATTCGCTAAATTAATTCAATAAAAACTATTTTCATATACTTCATCAAATAAAGTTCAAGCCCACATTAACACACATAAAAAAAAAAAAAAAAAAACCATACAAAGAGTTTAAACCACAAATTGGCAGCATTTCTAGATCATAAAGCTAGCTGCCTCTTATTTTTAACCAGGATCCCCACCAATTGTACGTTTCAATTCCTTCCGATATGGCTTGTCAATAGAGTTCTTCTTCCTGCATAGATGAACTGAGTGTTAAAATGAAAATAAGAGAAGAAAGAAATTCCAAAAGTTTTCAATCTGGAAACAACGAGCTCAAAATTTGTATGAGCTTTTGAGATTATCACCATCTTTAGGCTTCTCATTTGATCAACTTGATGGGCCTAATCATCTCATTATCTTCGTGATCCAACATCTGCATGTACTGAATTCTGTCAACAAACTTTTAATTTCATAAAATAAAAATACTGCAAAAGCAAAACATGTTGATCATTTGGGTTTTATAGGCAGGCAAAAAGAGAGATCATTCGTACATGGCAATGATACAGGTAACCAGGCTGCGCTGTTGGATCAAATGAATATGAAGTGTTGGAATGTATGTAAGAAAACCTAACCAATATCTTTGTCACATATCCTGGCATCATCTTATACACGTTCTTCCACCCCTTCTCATGTGCTGCCACCTCTATCTTCTTGCCAACTGCGTACTTGTTTATTTGGCACTTGATCGCGTCGTTGTTATTCAACATGCATCCCTTGAACTCCGCTTCGTTCACTAGCTCAGTTTGATCCAACACCGTAAATAGTCCCAGATGAATGTGCAATGGATGATTATCCCCCGTTAGATTAATCACATTCCAAATCTCAGACGTCCCGGCTTTAGGGGTCTCTGTCACCGGCGCATCGAACGGTTTCCCGTTGATGTAAAGATGCGTAGGCTCACCGCTTTTGCTTGTGTACTCATACATTGCTATGTATCGTGTTTGTGACACACTAGATAAATCCGGGGAAGGATATTGTATTAGTTTATTGGGTACTTGCCACGTGTCAACCTCCTGATTTTTGTTGATGATAAATTTCATGACTTTGCCATTTGATTCATTGACTGGGTTACCAGACGGGTAAGGGTAGGGTGCATCGTTGGCCAGAATAGCTTCATCAGTTTTTGACGTTGAAAAGTCAACGATCACGTCTGCGATCTCTGATGGAGCCAGCAGAGTTTCATTGGTCACTATGGGTTCCCCAAGGTAAGCTGAGTCAGCTCCCACGTGGATGAATTTCAAGCCATTGGTGAAGAAGAATCGGAAGAATCTCGCATTGCTGGCATTGATTACACGGAATCTATATTTACGACGTCGTACCATCATTTTTGGCCATGCCTTGCCGTTCACTATGATTACGTTGCCGAAATATTCTGGCCGCCACTGCGGATGTATAAAGGGATTGTTTCCTGTGGAATTCATATATATGGATCCATCTGTATAAAATATACGATCAAACACGAACAAATGTCGATCAAACTCGTCACCAGAGGGAAGTTTAAGTGGGCCCTCAACCTCAGGATGGCGAACAACATAGGCCCCAATCAGGCCGGCTAATAGGTTGACTCTGGTCAATCCCAGGGCATGATCATGGTACCACAGATTTCCAGGGTGTTGATTATTGTCGTAGTGATATGTTTTCTTATACCAAGTGGGACCCTTTTCTTCGAATTCAGCGGTGAACCATGAGTTTGCGTTTCCATCACTGGCAGGTTCATGGATGCCCCCATGGAGGTGCACTACAGTAGGGACTCCATTCTTGGTGGCAGGAATGGCAGTAGGGATAGTTGGATCCCATGGCAGTATGTGCTTTGAAGGGAGGTAATTTTGCCACGTGACGTAAGTGTCAATGCCGTGGAGGGCCTCGATAGTCGGACCAGGGACTGTTGCCGTGAGACTGGAGGTACCGTAGGCAAACACCGGCGTGGGAGGCAGATCCCTGTGGAATTTCTGCAACGCAAAAGGGGACAAGCCAGACCGGTTATCATCATATTTTAAATTTTAGAACAACTAAAGAATTTTTAGTGAAAATAATGTTAAAATTATTTTATAATTAAAAAATATGACAAAGCCAAAATTAACCAAAAAATATGACGTGATATTTTATACCGAAAAATATGTTAGGATGAAATAAGAAAAAAAAAAGATAAAAGAATTCAAATTGTGTGGTATTACATTTAATAAAAAATATTATAATAAAAAATTGCTAAGTTGAGTCATAAGACAATAGCTGTGAAATATGGATACAATAGGATTCGGATTAATATTAAGATAATTTTTTTAAAATATGACATAATAAAATAATAATAATTTTTATATAATAATATATAATTAATTATTAACATATTAAAATTTTTTTCTTTAAATCATCCATTCTATCATTTTTATCTTTTATATTCTCTTCCGTCATTTTTTTTATTTTTTAATTTTAGCATCTGAGTTTTTTAAGATTTGGGTTTTACTCATTGTTGATTTTAATTTTGAAAAACAATGCAAAAAATGGCATAACTATAAAAAAATTTTAATTAAAATTAAATAATCATCAAATCTTGATCGTTTAATTGTAAATAATTAAACCCTTAATAATTTGTTTTCATCAAATGAATTTTTATTACACAAAAATTAATTAACTGTCAACATCAATTTTTATCCAATCAATAGCTTAATTAAATAAAAATAAAAATTTAAAAATTTAACTAATTTTAATAAAATAATAAAATTTTAAATAATTATTTAATTTTATTTAAAAAAATTTATATTTAACCAAAAGAAAAACTTTCATCCTGTATCCAACCGAATTCGAACGTATATTGATAATGATTTGCAGATATGATCGTATATATGTCTCGAATGTATCTGATACTTGTTCGAGGCGTGTCTTGATACGTCAGAGACGCCCTTGTCGAAAACGCGTCCGACACAAGTATGCCAGGGTAAACGACGTGTGCTTCATGGTACACGGGCTACCCTCTAATAAATTAATTACGCGGAGGACGCCAATCCGATAAAATTCTCTTAAAACTCAAATTTAACGTATAAAAAAATTTTGTGTTAGAAAAATAAACTGTTTCCTGTCCAAATTTAAATCAGCAAGGCAGAAAATCAGGAACATTTGAACTTAAAAATAAAGGAATTGAAAGAATGATATATAAGATATAAATAGTTACCCATTTCTTCTCAAACATGCCGATCGTCAGTGACTTAGCCTTGGGAGAACCATTCACCACATCAAAACCTTGGATTTTTGGCATATATGGAAGCTCATCAACGAACATCTCCAACACTGATGAATTGAGAAGCCCCTTATTCGCCCATGAACGGCTGAGCTCTACCAAGAGAGCTAAACATATGAGATGAAACAGCAGAATCCTCCCCATGGAAACCATCTCACATTGCATGATGAGCAAAAGAGAGAAGACCGGGGGAGAAAGAGCGAGCACTGACTGAGAGATAGACAGGGATAAGCTGTGAAAGGAATGACTTGATTGGTGGTTTACTTGTGGCTTAATTAACTTAATTATATAGGCTTGTGGTTTACATACGCCAAACTAGAATACCAACATAAATTCATTATTATATACCATACTATGTATAAAATAAAAATAGCATCACGTTATTGGATGCTTTATAGACATTAATTACAATTTGTTGGACCCTAATCACCTAGCCAATATGTTGACCCCGAACTCGCCAAGTTTGCACAGAATCAACTTGCACGTCAGTAACCCACATAGGGTTGACATCCACGTTGCTCACCCGCGAGGGCCACTCGCCTTACAGTAACCTGGGTATGCAACCGGCCAATGGGTCGTCTCAACGTAAGTCACCTGTCCTCTGGCCATCAACTGTCAATTACTATATGTTCACTAACATCATCAACCGTTAACTCTCTAAGTCACATCACCATAAACACAATTATATAGAGGAATCCTAACCCTTTCTCTTGAACCAAAAATCTTCTCCTTTCCTTTCCTAACCTTTATTTTTATCTTCTTGATTTAACTGATTTGAGTGTTAAAATGTGCTTTGGAGTCCTAATTTGGGCGTTTCTTGACCATGCTCGCTTCTTGCATGTTTCTCTCACCTCAAAATCACCTTCCAGTTGAGCTCCATCTCACTCTCACCAAAATTTCCATCCGCAAAAACAATTAAATTACTAAAATAAAAATACATTAATTTAATACTTTATTTTCAATAAATTTTAAAAAAATAACACATCGATTGTATTTTTTAATATTATTAGAAAATTATATGTAGTTGATACCAGTAGAAAGTTATAGTCATAGGCAATAAAGTATAATGAGTTTGGCAAACACACGCCTTTTACTATGTTAGACAAGGACCTAGACGATGGAGGTGAGATATATGTGCAACACAACTTGAAGAAGTTAATTATAGAAAAAAAGTCATTTTTTTTTTTTTCAATATTCTCTTACAAGTTGACACATACAATTTTGATTTAATAATGTAACAATTTGAACCAAATGCCCACTGATCACCCCATAATGTCAAATATAGATAATTATCACCGACAAATTTGAAGAAATTTTGTGACATATTATAATATTTGAATTGGAATCCAAACAATTTCAATCTTATTCCAATAAAAAAATCTATAGATGATCGTCTGGCATACCAAGTTGAATTTATTTGATCTCATCATCTCCTTCAAGAACCAAAGGGATATATATGTTCCTTAAAAGCTTTGGTGGTCTAGGAAAAATGAAATAAAAACTTTTATGAAATAGAAAAAAAAACTATTAAATAGAAAGTTAATCATTCTTAAAATTAAATCCATTTTGGCAGGTCAGAGAAAAAATATTTTTATAGTTGAAATTAAATTTAATTGTTTTAAACATTACATGATAAATATAATATAAAAAATAAAAATAATACAATATTTAAATTTTAATAAAAAATATATAAATTTAATACAAATAAAAAAATTATATTTGACATGTCGTTACATATTATTATATAATAATTTTTATATTTTATATGTATCATATATATATTTATAATATATAAAGTAAATAGTCAAATTTAACTAAAATATTGCAAAAAAAACATTATATTAGATAAGAGTTTCAACTTCTAACATGCATGGAAGCTTCGATGTTCGAAATTTGGATACAGAGAGGTTGAATTACGTGAGAAGAAAAAAAAGATCACTTCTCGTCATTCTTATGACAAGACAAAAAGAGAGGGAGAGGATGGGGCATAGTCAATTATTTTGTAGATCCATGCCCTCTTTGAAGCGTGATGTATTTGTCTTTAGGTGGCAAAATTTTAAAACGACAACCAAAGTCTTCCCACTACGTATTATTACATTGACTTCTTCGATCACTTTGGTCGTGTTGTTTGCCCCACCTCATTTATCACATTAATTACAAATTTAATTTATGGATATTAATTCAATAACTTAACTTAATCAAGCAAAATTCCTGTTCCTGTCTTTTTCTTTTCATAGTGCTTCTCCAATATGAACGAGATGATGCTAAATCAATCACTTGGAAAAACGTATGCTCTTTAAATCAATTTTTAATTTCTCAATCTTTCACAGTTGTTTCCAACCATGCTTAAAGCACTTGTGCATTTATTAATTCATCATTTGTAATAATGAAATTGTTTTTGTTCATAAAATATAAACTTGATCAAGTGCCTTTTTGTGGATGTCCAAATTGTAAACCACTTGTGCACAATTTGACTAGCTTTGGCTCAAATTAATGGCACGAAGAGTTGAGAGATTCATTGTTTGGATTCTAAAATCTTATTTTATCAAATAAATTGATGGTTGGGAGATTGAGAGGTTAAAAATAAATTAAAATTTAAAAAAATTTGTCATTTAGTTGTTATTTTTATTTTTTGTTATTATATAACAGGTTGTTTGTTCACAAAGAATATAAAAAACAGTTGCTAATTCTTATTAATTATCTAATAAATATTTTAAATTATATCTAGCATGCAATATCAATGAAATAATAATAGATTTCGTGTGACATCCTCCTTATAATAACGGTTTGAATTGAATTGGATTCGGTTCAATTTTTTTAGATAATATATAATATTATAAATTTTTAAAATTGAATTTACTTTCATTTGAAGTTGATCAAATTCAAATCGAATTTTATTAATTTGATTTAGTTTATTGGTTTTTAAATTTTAAATTTTTTATATATTATTTTAATAAGATTTTTAATGTATCTAAATATATTTATATATAAAATATTTATTTTATTTTACAAATATTTAAAAATATATAAAAATCAATAAAAATATATAATTTAATTTGATTCGATTTTTTTATATCTTAATTTGAAATTCGATTTGAATTTAATATATACATTTAATATCTAATTTTGATTCAAATTGAATAAAAAAATAATCCAAATCAAACCAAATATTATTATTTCAAGTCAGGTTTTTTTTTTTTTTTTTTTTACATTAATAGCCACCTACAGTATAAAGGATAGCTTCCTTGGTAAGAAAAAAAATGAAGGAAAATGGTTTAATTTAATTGTTAAACTATAAAATAATACATGTTGCTATATAATTTAATTATTAGATTAAATTTATTATCTTTCTGTCGGCATAAAAATGTTATTTTTGATCAATAATGGTGCAATAATTTCATATTATTTGAAAAGAAGAAACTTATTTGGGCCAGGCCTGGCCCAAAGTGGTCCATTCTCATAGACCTGAATGAAAAATCGAGCCATGGATCACTTTTTCTCAATGGCCCTTCTTAACCCAGCGATCAACTCGTTCAAACGCTTCCTCCTCAATTCCCGCACTTTTCCTGTCAACTAAAAACCATCAAAAGACTCTCTCTTGGCAAAAACAAAAAACGAAATGGCCAATCTGATAGAAACCTATGCATGCGCCCCTTCTACGGAACGAGGCCGTGGGATTCTAATCTCCGGCGATTCCAAATCCAACTCCATTCTTTATTGCAATGGAAGGTCGGTCTTCATTCGAAACCTTGACCGCCCTCTCGACGTTGCCGTTTATGACGACCACAGCTACCCCGTCACTGTCGCTCGTTACTCCCCAAACGGAGAGTGGATCGCCTCTGCTGACGTCTCTGGAACCGTTCGAATCTGGGGGACGCATAACGACTTCGTTTTGAAGAATGAGTTCAAGGTCCTTTCGGGTCGGATCGATGATCTTCAGTGGTCCCCAGACGGGTTAAGGATCGTTGCCTCTGGCGATGGCAAAGGGCAGTCCTTTGTTCGCGCTTTTATGTCAGTGTTCCTTATCTTCCTTTTTTCTTTCTCTCTCTTTTTGGTACAATTTATGTTTCATAATCAGGGGAAGAGAGCTCCAATATAAAATTTCACTGCCATTTTACTAAGAAGAGAATATTATTGTTATTGTTCGAATAAATTAAGGTTAACTCCAAGGAGAATATAAAATAGTCCGATTTGATTATGGTTTTTTGATTGTGAATTTGAAGGTGGGATTCGGGTTCAACGGTGGGGGAATTTGATGGGCACTCGAAGAGGGTTCTGAGCTGTCATTTTAAACCGACGAGGCCGTTTCGAATTGCAACTTGTGGAGAGGATTTCCTGGTGAATTTTTATGAAGGTCCACCCTTTAAGTTCAAGTTATCTCACAGGTAGGTAAGACTGTTCTCAATTGCCTTTATTATTCATTAAGTAAATTGCTCAAGTAAGAATGCCTTGATTTAGTGAGGAAAATATTCCATTGATCGCCTGTTCTTGCTTTACAGTGATTTTGTTAAAAAAAAATTGTTAAGAATGTGTAACAGAATGAATGAATGATCAAACCAGAGAATAAGAATTGAAAGAAATTAAGATTAGACCAGAGAAAGAAAGAAGAATAGAGAGCAGGAAAAGAGTTGATAATTTTCATTCATATTCTGGGAAGTTACAGAACAATGCTTATATAGCATTAACTTGCCCTAATTCTTTCATCATGATTGTAACAGAATTTCATAAACGCCTAACAGATTCTATGACAGCTTTTTCACAAAATTGCATGAAAATGAGCTACTAACTGGCTGCCACATCAGCTTCAACCTTACACTATTCTCCTTGTCTGCATTGCCACCACCAGCCGCCAATTCAGCTGCTGACTTCACTCTCGATTTTGCTCCCTCCATTGCTTTCTCCATTTCTGTTGTTTCCTGCTCAATTCTCAGCTTCCTGCAGCTGTTGTTCTTAGTATTACCCTTCAGCACTCTGTTGCCATTCATCCCTGCTCATATCATCATAGAATGTTAATCTTAGACATTTTTTTGTCACTTTTGCTATTTCCTTTTTTGTTTTCAGGAGCAGAATGCAGAAAGTTGACTTGGAAGCAAAATATAGTTTTTGGTTTTAAAATGAAAAATTTTAAGTTTCATTTTGCTTATTTTAAGTTTTGCCCTTTTTTGGACAGACAGAATTTCGTCTTTGGAATTTTTTTTAGCAACCAAAAACCTAATAAGGAATATCAATTACCAAGAAAGAAAAACCATATGGAGCCTTTTCCCCGCTGTGTAGGTCGTTGTATTCTATTCAAGGTCAAATCCTCAACAAGCTCGGTAAATTCTGTTTTATAGCTTTTTTTCCATGTTCTCTATTGTATTTTTGTCCTCTTTCTTAGCTATCCTCCACTAAATCACATATTCTTGGCACACGGGTGGGTGTAATAATTTATCAGGGATTGTTTTGGTATAGAATCTTGTGAATAATAAGTCTACACACCAAAGAAGACATATACTTACACGTTTTTTTAAAATTTTGTTGGTTGACATGCTAATTCATCCACAATACAGCTGAATCCCCCTTTACACATGCGGATAGACTGGAGAGGATTTGTTGTTTTTCTGTTTCTTTTCAATATTAGTTTCTCAAAATAAGTATGTGCTCACAAAAACTATGGCCAAGGTGACTTAAAATCTAAAATTAAAATTTTTGATAAGCAAATCAATAATACAAGTCGATTTATGATGCAAATAAGGAACCTTTTTTCGTGGCTGCAATAATCAGATAAATCCATAATACTTCATACAATTATTTATCGCTTCATTTTGAAAATACTCTTCTACTGGTTCTTAAGATCTATTAGTTTTAGGGTTATTCAAGGATTTGTTTTATGATCTGCAGGGACCATTCAAATTTCGTCAACTGCATTAGATTTTCCCCAGATGGAAGCAAACTAATCAGTGTAAGCTCAGATAAGAAGGGTATAATATATGATGCAAAGACTGGTGAAAAAATTGGAGAGTTATCCTGTGAAGATGGTCATACAGGTAGCATTTATGCTGTTAGCTGGAGTGCTGATAGTAAACATGTAAGCACCTACCTGAATATTTAATTTAGTTGCTTTAATTAAGTCCATTGCTTAATTAAAAGAGCAGTACTAAATGCAACTGTGCTTCTGATCATTACTCTCTCTTTTGTTGAACTTCTTTTACAGCTCAATTGCAGGTTAAGAGCTTTTGAATTTGTTTGTCATCAAATTGGTTTGGTTTCATTATTTATATGTGCATGTCTTAGCCATTGCCATTTCTGGGTATATTTACATGCATTCTTATTGAGAATGCCTAATCCTTTTAAATGTGTGTTTTGATCACTTTGTGAATTTAGGCTAGAGATGTTGACAAACTGGGGATAGTGGAAGAAAACATTATTTTTTTGGAGGGTTGCGCCACCTTACATGCTCAAGAGCTTTCGGGCTTGGAGGAATCATAAGGTTCAGTAGACAATAGAGCATTATGCGAATGAGATTAAAGCTTTGGATTCTTTAGGCTCCATTTTATCGGCGCTTTTTCTATTTGATTTTTGCTTCTTGTAGCAAAAACAAAGTAAATAATATTTTTGAAGATTATAAACAAAATATGTAATGCTTTAGATAACAAAATTAAAGATTCTACTTTTACATAACCTAATTATGTTACAATTAGTATTAAATTTTAATTACTTGGCCATTTTAAATCAATTATAATATTGTTTTTTAATTTTTGCTTTTTCTTTTGCTTTGTAGCAATTCTTCAAAAAGCATATAGCAAAAAACAAGTAGCAAAACATAAATAAAATGGAACCTTAATTTTCTGCTGTAAGTCAGAAAAAGTTGTTTTACAGCACTTTTCTCCCCTTTTTTTTTCCCCCAGATTTATAAGGTATTAGGAATTAGGATGTTTTTCCTCTTGATTTTCTTTCTCTTTTTTCTTTTCCGGACGTATAAAATGTTAGGCATCACAAAGTGGTTTTCCTCTCAATTTTCTACTCTAGTTCTCTCTTATATTTCCATTGACTAGGATTGTGTTTCCACTTTGGCAAATTTTATGTACTTTTTGTTACTTAGTTTAACGAAAAAGAAGGGGAAAGAAACCCAGCATTGCGTGATTGATTAAGCTTGAAATAAGAAGGGAAAAGGGGGGAACGACAAGTCCTCAATTAAGTTTAACTTGCTCAGCCAACGAAGTTGTTAGTTACAGTCTTTCATTCACCTGTTCCATTTCTTAAGTTTAGCACTAAGGGCAAGAAAGATCTATACTCAAGAGTTTCTCACTCATTAGGAAAGGTTGACTGGAGTTTTCATCACAAGTGACACATTTATCTGAATGAGTATGTTTGCATGAATAACAAAATTTTTCTAGTTCTTTGTTTCTTCACTTTACCACATCCAATCTCTTAATTGCAATTCTATGTTTCTCACTTATCTGTCTATTATTTGATTGATAAATAATCAGGTACTAACTGTCTCTGCTGACAAGACTGCAAAGATATGGGAGATATTTGAGGATGGTACTGGAAAAGTGAAGAAAACATTGGAATGCCCTGGGTCTGGCGGAGTGGAGGACATGCTTGTTGGATGTCTGTGGCAGAATGATCATCTCATTACAGTTTCCCTTTGTGGCACAATGAACTTATTCTCTGCAAGTGATCCTGCTAAACCCCCATTATCTTTGTCTGGACATATGAAGAACATATCTACATTAACTGTAATCGAGAGCAACCGAAAGATGATTCTGTCCAGCAGCTTTGATGGATCCATCCTTAGATGGATTCAAGGGATTGGATACAGTGGTAAATTAAAGAGGAAAGATTGCTCTCAAATTAAATGTTTGGCTGCAGTAAAAGATGAGATAATTACATCTGGATATGACAACAAGGTAAACTTAAACCAAAAAATGCATTGCATTTTATTATTGTTAACAAAGTATGCATTAATAATCTCTGTTTTTGAACGTCATCCACCCATAAACAGAGGAAAATGTCAAAACAAAAACTTTATTCTTCAAATAAAATTAAGTTATGGAGTAAGGACTTCCCAAATAGCTTTTGCTGTCATAAATTTTATTTTACCTGTTTAATATAAATATATTTGCATTTGTTGTCGATTTTTGTTATTTAAGATTTTGCAGGGGAAAGAGATGGTACTATGGAAGCATATAAAATTTAGTTTAGTTCATATTTTGAAATCTATACAAGGTGTGGTTATATATATTTCACCTCACTTGAACGATGGATGCATTTCAAATGAGTGACTGGAATGGTATAACTCAAACATTATAGGAACTTTATTTTAACAGCGTGTTGCAGCAAAGAGAGATAATTTTCTTGCAACCTAAACTTGTAATCCAGATATTTTAATTAAATAAATTAATGGATAAATCTTTGGGCTGATTCTTGAAAGTAGTTTTTAGGGCTAGCACTATAATGTTTTCTGAAGCATTTGTGGATCTATACGTTATTACATGTTGTGTTTCAACTATAACTTTGAACTTTATTGATATGTTGATTGTGTTTGATGGTAATGAAAATTATTCTGTTTTTCTTAGCAATTCAATGCCCCTATCCTTAAAGAAATTGCAATGCTTATCTTCTGTAGCATATATGTTGAATTTTGAGATGTTTGTTCAGCATCAATGGTTATAATCTTGATGTTCCTGTAACTTAAACATTCATCAAGATGTGTGATAGAGCACCAGGATTCAATGAGTCTATTCAGCTAATAAGTTGGCCAGATTATAACATGCATGAAAGATGCAAAAAGGTTGAGAAAAGCAAGTGCTGGGTTTCAGTCTTGGTTTATCCACTTAGGCTTGCCTGGATGCATGGTTGAATTTTCTAGTTATATTTATTAACCAAGTAAAAATTATATAGGAAACATGTTATGTCTGCATGTCTTTCCCTATAAAAATGCAAACACGTGGGGAGAAGAAAATAGAAACTGTGGAGAAAAGAGAAAGAAGTTTGCCTTTGTTAGCACCACATAGGCACTTAGTAAACAGACCATGAAAAGTTTTAATGGAAATTATAATCATTGGACAGCTAGATCTCATTGTGTAGCTAATTAAAACTGAATCTGGCTCTAGAAATATTACTTATACTGGGATATCTATACATGGGTCATGGGTAATCTTATAGCATTAATCAACATTGATTTCATCTCTATCTAGACAAGTGCTTTCTTGGATTTATATTAACCATCAATACTCTGCATCCTTTGTAGCTTGAAAACTAGTTTTCTTTACTGTTGATAATGCCTCAGTTAATTTCAGGTATGGAGAGTTCCTCTGCAAGAGGATGAATGTGGGGTTGCAGAACATGTAGATGTTGGCAGCCAGCCAAAAGACTTGAGCCATGCCATTAAATCCCCTAACCTGGCTTTAGTTTCAACTGAATGTGGAGTTGTATTGCTTAAGGGTCTTCAAGTACGATCAAACATCAACCTTGGATTTACAGTGACAGCTTCTGTTATTGCACCTGATGGAAGTGAGATTATTGTGGGGGGGCAGGATGGTAAGCTGCATATATATTCTGTCTCAGGTGATTCTCTTACAGAAGAAGCAACCCTTGAGAAGCATAGAGGTGCAATTAGCGTGATACGTTATTCGCCAGATGTTTCCATGTTTGCTTCAGCCGATCTCAATCGTGAAGCAGTTGTTTGGGATCGTGTCTCCAAAGAGGTAGCTTGAACTTCAAAATAGTTATAATATGTCCCAGCCTTACTATAAAACTTGAATTCTAAGTTGATTCATCCCATTTTTGAGATGAAGGCCTGGTGGTAACAACTGTTATGTTCATTCCCTATTGCACACTCTAATTGCTTAACATTTGCTAAATATAAAATGTAAATTGGGAAATACAAATTCAAATGAGAGAGATAGCTTCCTCCTAAACGAGTGGATGCTACAAAAATAGATTATTGTGGGATGCAGATCCATCAGTCTCATTCATTCATGGATATTAGATCCTGGAGAATCCGCCATTTTCTATTTTTAGGGGGGTTATCCTCAAGTTTCTCAGTAACATTTGCTATATAGCTCTGAAGCCTGTTGTGCATGACTAGAGTCCTGGGTCTGCCGTGACTCTTTTAGGACTGATTGCAGAATCATAATGGTGGTTTTGGAGTTTGTCTAATAATTTCCTCAGTTATCTGGTTGTTTATGTTTGATTGGCATCAACTGCTACGTAGAAAACCTGTTTTATTAACTCCAATTCCATGGCATGCAAGGCTATGAACCAAAAAGTTTCATTTTTTTTAGTACCTATAATATGAAATTATAAAACTAGAGAACTTGTTTTTATTTCTTTATGATATCTTGAACATCATTATGCACATTTCTATAGGTACTCTTCTAGTTTATTATCTTTGTTGCGGCTTATTCTTTAATCAAGAAACAGATAGAAATAATGTATCGCCAAGAATAGTCCAAAAAAAGTTTGGATTATTGTGAACAACAGGATATCTTAAAGTGCTTTTAGCAACTGACTGGATGTGTTAACCATCTTTTTCTTTGAACTAAAATATCGTTTTGCTATTTGTCCTGCAGGTGAAGCTGAATAACATGTTGTACCACACAGCTCGTATCAATTGCCTTGCTTGGTCTCCTAATAGCACTATGGTGGCTACGGGATCACTAGACACTTGTGTAATTGTATATGAAGTTGGCAAACCTCCTTCGAGCCGCATAACTATAAAGAACGCTCATCCTGGTGGAGTTTATGGCTTGGTTTTTACTGATGACTGCAGTGTGGTTAGTTCAGGGGAGGATGCCTGCATCCGCGTTTGGAGGATAGAGCAGCAATAATACAAGTACTGCATCAGAAACATATAATGCAGGTTAGACCTTTAAAGTTTGCTGAATGCACTTTCATTCACTTTCTTACTTTGAGATATTGGTCAACCTGAATGAACTACGGTAACAAGAAAAAGCTTGCATGTTTCATGTAAATGATGCAGTTCTCATGTATTAGAATTAGTTTAGTTAGTTGCATTTTGCACATATTACATGAAAAATCCAAACTAGTTTTATAAAAAGGCTTGAAATCTTTCATTTTCCAGTCCAGGTATAAGACAAAATCTAATACTCAATTCATACTGCTATGGACTACAATATCAACCTTTTTAACCTTGTTGTCCTCAATCTACGAATTGCCAACTTATTTGCCTGGTATAAAGCAGAGTATGTCATCTACTGCAGTTGTTACCATGTGACAGGTCCATAAACATGTTTCAGGGTACAATTTCCTTTTTCAAAAATATTTTGCCAAAGAATAAAATGAGAGCAAAGCATGCAGGTAAGCATCTTCCTGAAGGATTTTTTGAAACATGTTACCATATATTTCTGCTCACACGGTTTCAACATGTAAGAGGGAGCATCCTTGAGACAGAAATAGCAGTTCTTATTAGTATGTAGTTTGCTTAGATTGTTTGGGACCATTTGCTTGTGAGATTGAAATTTTGTTAAAAACTCTTTTTGCAGCTTTCATCCTTGTGATCATCAATTTACTTGGGAGAAGAAACTTGCTTATCTTTGGTGTGATTGTCAATCTGGTGATATTTTATCTACTCAAGCCCGAGATAGAAAGGCTGGTTGTGACTGCATTTATCCGGGGAGAGTGGACTATTGGGGCAAAACAGGACGGAAAAGTTATATTATGAAATAAAGCAGGCAGCATTTCAAAATAGAGGTGATGCTCATTTTCTATTCTTTCTTAAAAGGGAAAAAAAAAGCATTCAAAATATTTTATTTCATTTTGGTTTCTTCCACATGAAACTTGGTTACTGTTCATGACAGTTCTTAATTCTCTTTATATTTAGTATAAGGTTATAAAAATAATGAGTTATTTGCACAAATTGAAATAAGCTAAGCTTGTTATTTACCTTTTGTTTTGTTTTTTTTTTTTTTTCTGTTTACTTTTTATTCTTTTTTTTTTTTTACAAATGAAAAAACAAAATCTAAATAAAATATCAAGCAAGCGAAACCAATGTTAATGAATCTTACTTCACTTATATATTTTAGTAATTGTTCTGAGAGTATCATATTCATCGGTTTAGGATGGAGATTCTTTGTGGGGGTTAAAACTGCAGAAATTCCTGTTTCAGTGCACTGATCTGTTTCTTCTAAATCTCAAACAATGAAAGGCAAATCAAACACAACTGAACCAAGGGATTCAAAGTGTCGTCCCGCAACCCAATTTTTTAAAGGGAAAGACCATCATCACATAAAAAACAATTTCCAGTATCTTTGCTTGCATTGGCAAAGCTTTGCTTATGCAGTGGGAGGAACACTGTAACAAGATACTGATGGTGGGTTGGGTGGTCGGTGGTCCTGTCCTGTTGGCCTTAGCCCGTAAGCGACAGGCCGCATCACAATACCAATGGTAATGCACGTGACCGGCACCTGCATATCTACCGAACCTTATATGCACACACTTTTCAGCACAAACTTGACACACTGTCAACCCTGCTGTTCCTACCCTCTGGCGCATAACAATATCATTATTTGCTACACTCTCAAGTTGCAGTAGCCAGTTGCATCTTATCTGTTATTGGAATAAAATAAAAGCCAATATTAACGGAGAAGACTGTAAAAAGATATTTTAAAGTGAATTTTATGAAATTTTTAATTAAAAATAATTAAATTTAAAGTATTAGATTTAAATAAATTTTTAAATAATTATTTTTACAAAAATTTTAATAATTTTAATTTTTATCATTAAATAAATATTTATAAAATTTAAATTATAAACCATATTTTTTATTTTTGATATTATTAATCTTTCCATTAAAATTTTCCCATATATTAAACTTTATCAATGTTTTAACAGACTTCTCCTACTAACTTCATCTAAATTTTTACCGGTCCTCAAAAACCATACACTTACACTCGCATAAATTAGTTAACAGCCATAGATTAATCACTCCTTTGCTTAGTATTTTTGTGGATCCCATTATCATTCCAGTCCAGATCAGAAGAAAAAAAACAAGAGGACATCATCTTAACAACTACACAAATACAACACTAGACAAAAGATTCACTCAGACATCGCATTCCAGCATCTTTGCTACCCTCTACACCACATAGTAGAATACTGTCAAAACCCACTAGCTCCACTTAGAAGAGAGAATTTCATGTCAAACAAACTCCGTTCATTCTCTCTCTATACATATTTTCCCTTTCCTCTCATTACATTATTGAACAGCTGCTGCTTGTGTTGTCATCACCGAGCATATGGGTTGCTGCAGAATGTTCAGCATTGTAATTGGCGGCTTCAGGGAATGAGTATGGAGGAGGATTATAATTATAGTAATATCCAGTGGTAGGAGGAATCAACGGGGATCTATTATACATCATCAGGGGTTGTTGCTGCATTGCATGCCTGTTCTGCAGGTTCATCATGTTCATCATTGATGATGGATGGTTGTAGCCATTCATGTTCATGAGCATAGATGATGGATATTGACCAGTAGCATATCCCGCAGTTGGAAAACTTACATCAGAAGAGCCCTGCAATCCATTGTTGGATTGAACTTGAAATCCTCCAACAGCATTAGGATTGCCTCCTAAAGCTGCAGCATTGGAAACATTAGCAGCAATTCCATGAAAACCTGAAAGACCCATCATGGAATTGATGTCATTTCCCCTCTTGCCCTCTGCTGCTGCATTGATGTTTAAACCACCCAATTGAGCATTATTCATCTTCAGAGCAGCCAAGGTATTTTGGTCAAGCACACCTGGATTGTGGTTTCCTTTCTTTGCAGTATTCCCATTTATAAGATTGTTGTTCATTTTATTATTATTGCCGGAAGCTGCAGTAATGTTTCCAACACCTTTCCTGGCATTATTTTCATCAAGACCTTGTTGCTTAAGCAAACCAAGCTGACCCAACCGACCCAATTGACTTGGTTTGAGAAATTGCAGCTCATCCTCTTGGTCATAATCATCCATACAATCATCATCTTCCACAGAAATGAAAGCAGGAAATTTCTGCTGGTTCTTGAAGGCTTCAAGTCCTTTGACCAAGCCTTGTTTTTGGCCTTCGTTGTTGTTCTTATCATCTTTGATGCAGTTGTTCTTTTGGTTTTGGTTGGACTTCTGGGACCAAACTTCAGCATGTTTACCAGCTCTGACCAGTTTCTTGATCAATGTTGCAGAATCTACACTTCCTGAGACTGTGACTTTCTGCTGCTCTGCATCTATGCTTACTTGGTAAACACCTGGAACAAATAAGAAAACAACGTAAAATTACACAAACAGATTAGACATGCACATGACACCAATTAATAGGACCAATGAGTTGGAAATTTTCCTAGCAATGTGTCCCAGACATCCGGAACATTACAAGTATCTATCCTAGTAACCTCTAACTCAAAGAAATTTCATCGAGTAATCATTCCTGAAATAAAGATGAATTGGTCAGTCCAGATCTTAGGTCATTACATCCCATACTGATTGAGAACTTACAAATTTTCACAACTTACTTCTCTTATCCAAAGCACATAGAAAGCAAATCATTGTTCTTACTTCTTTCAGTCTATCAAGCGGACTCAGAGAGTTCCCTTATTGTCTAAATTTAGGGAAATAGTTTTGTTATGCAAAAGAAAACAGCCACAAGAGTTTGCAAGAAAAAGGAATAAGACTCACTCCGAACAAGACAGACAATTATTTTACTTTGCTAAGTGGTCAGAATTCTGTATTCTTGAGATCACTCTTTTGAACTACGAGCAGCAGAGCACTAATGAGTAATGACTCTTTTCCTAATTTCCTCCGCAAACCAAGCAAGAAAAAAACTACTACTAAGAAAAACATATTCACAAACAAGAGAGAAGAGAGGAAAGAGAGCAATCCACAATCAGTGAGCAAAAAGAAGAGAAGCAATCATATGAGAAAGCTGATGACAAAAGTGATAACCTTCAATTCTCTGAAGGAGTTTCTTCACTTTCTGCTTACATCCATCACAGTGTATGTTCACTTTGAGATCACAAGTCTGGATTAAAAAGAAAAAGAAAACAACAAGAAGAAGAAAGAAAGATTCTTTATAAGAAAAGACCATCACTGTCCACATTTCTTGTACATATATATAAAAAAATTATCATTAAAAAAAGGACAAAAAGAAGGTGGGTAAAAGAGAAAGACCCGAATCTTGAGTAGCTTAAAGTCTTCTTCTTTAGTCATTTCTTCACCTCTGTTTCGAATGAAAGACTTGCTCTCTGTGAGAAAAAAAAAAAAAAAGACGACACCTGATACTAGGGAGGAGTTAAACAGGATTGCATGTGAGTTTCTAGTTCTACAAGTAGAGAATCTTTGCTTCTTTCGCTTGCTTGTTGGCTTCCTTCTCTTCTTCAGTTCAACTCAAAAAGAGACTAAAAGAAAAAGCACATGGATTTTTAAGCTTGAAAGCTTCTTCCTTTTAAAAGAAAAAAGAACAACCCGTAATGCCAAGGCAAACAGGAGAAAATTTACCAGCACAAAAAGTGGAGGCAGGCAGGAGTAAAAAAAAAAGAAGTCAGAGGAAGAATATATCATAAATAAAGAGAGTGAAACGTGGGAGAGCAAGGTCCGAGAAAAAAAGTGAGAGGAAATGGTGGGGGTGATGATAATCTAGACTGCTATATTGGAATTCTGAAATGATGTGATTTAACAAACGTTAAATACTGAGGAGAAACAATGACAGCAGAACAGCAACTTGACAAGCTCACCTGACCTCTCCTATCCCTCTCCTGTTTGTCACATGTACCCTCTTGTTTATTCTTTCTCGTGAAGACAATGAGGTAAAAATTTGACAATTAATCAATGTTTTTTTGTTTTCTTTTCTTGGGAATTGAAAGAAAGAATTTGGTTTCAAATTTTCAAAACTATTCGTTTAGCAGTATATATTTTGAATGGAACCAGCCATGACTCAAACATCTCAGAATATAAGTTCATTGCTGATTGCCATGTTGGGAGTTGGGACCAACGGCCTTATCTAACTCCGTCGGGACTTGGGAATTGTCCGCTCCCTATATTCCAACTCCGAACAAATCCACTAATGGCATCATTCTCTAGTCTGGTCTTCTTGCAAATATTATGGTACCTTCTCTTTAACCTTTATCATTTTCCTAATCCAAAATTTTCTGTAATTTTTTTTAAAATAATATATTAATTAATAAATTTATAATTTAAATATTTATTAAATATTTTATTATAATTTAAGAATTATTTATAATATTAATTTCAAATTAGATTTTAATAGGTAGAATGTACAAAATTTTAAATAATTTGAAGTAATAAAACTTTTTACAAATATATAAGCATTTTTATTAAAAAAATTCAGAATATTTTCTTATTTCTTAATTATTTGTCAAATTTTTATATTAACTATTTCTAATTAATTATTCACTAACTTTTTGACCCACTCATTGAACTTCAATAATTTTTAATTTTATTTAATTATTTTTTTAAAAAAAGAATTTCATCTAAAATTTAATAACCCTAATGAATATTAAATTTTGAACATTTCTTATGAAACTATATCATATTATTATAAATTAACATTAGCGTAGCAGAAAGAAATATTGTTTGAAGAAAAAATGCTATAAATGGGAAAAGCGACTGAAATAAGAGCAATCAGAAAGGCCATCCCATCAATTTGCAGACAGAAAAAGGTACGCACTTTGGACTGTAGTGTAGTATAATTGAGTCTGAGACGGCTAAAATGGGGCTGAAACGTTGAAAAATAAACCAAAAGAAAAAACAAAAGGGTTCGACTTTTTAACCTTTTGTGGTTCACAATTCCCAATCATATGTCCGCGTATTCTAACCTTTTCGTGCATTGAACAACCAAAACAAACCAAACAAACCAAACCAAGCATACAACCATGGCAGCAGCAGCAGCAGCAGTGTCATGGTCAGGGCAAGGCGTGCCTTGGTCCTACCATAACTATCCCAACACAAAATAGCGGACGAGATTTAATTTATGGGATGATGATCCCTGAACAAGTGTGTGGGTAAGCATGGGCCTTGGAGCAGGCCATTGTATAGGCATCTTGGACCCTCTTAGCATGGTCGGGTATTCTCGGGTGAAGCCTTGTTACTGGCAATTTTGAGTGGGTTGGTGGAGCAATGAATTGGATGCTGGCAACATGGAAGACCAAGAGGAAGAGTATGGTGTCTTGAGTTGACTTGATTTGGCCTTGAAATTATTTGGGAAGAAAAGTGTCTCATTTCAAACATTGTCACAGTTTCTGGAAGCAGAGCTTTAAAACCTCCTTGCTCTATACAGGGGATGTCTGATGTTAGCTCTCCACTACTCTCTTACCTTGCAAGTAAGGAAGGCTTGCTAATTTGAAGTAACTACTCTTAGGCACATGTGATATTTAGATGGGCAAGTATCGTTGGGTCATGAGTATGGTATAGTGCCTCTTTAAGACATGATAAATCTTATGACAATTGGGATTGACGAATTTTGTATTGTGCCTTTGTGTTAGCCTTTGGAGTTGTATGTGTTGGATTAAAAGCTTTTAATCCAATCATATCAACAGAAGCAAAATCAAATAATAAATCAAACACATAAGAGATAATAATTTAACGTGATTCGATCTAATCAACCTACGTCCACGGATAAGAAACAAGATCCATTAATTGTAGAGAATTACAAACATACATTAAATCATCAACCTCACTCAACAATCAATACTCATAAGACATTCTCAATCTCCTCTAGTTTTATGAAGTATTCTCAACCTAAACAAATACAAACCCAAACTTTTGTGCATCTTTTCAACATAACCAAACACATACCTATATGCTCCTATACATCATACCTATGTAGACCTTCTCAGTCTCCTCTAGTCCACTCACAAACAAACATATATACCCATAAGAAGTAGAGCCTCAATACTCCTATGGGATGTCTATCCCACAAAATCCTACAACTCTCTTACATTTTTTTTCTCATACATAACCCTATAGAGACTTCACTTATTTATAATTATACAAACTTGCTTATTAAGAATCTCTCTACTCTTATAATTCTTTTTCTGTAAGTCAAACTTGTCTATTAAGAATCTCCTTGCTCTTAGAATTCTTTTTTTGTTAGTCTTATTGTTTATCCAGCAGTATCTAACAAATCTCAAATAAATATCTTATGAGATTTGAGTCATTATTCCCAACAGTATGATAATATTCACTATGAGCGTCGATTTGCTTTCCAAGAGTTGGCTAATAAGAAATGAAAGATTATGGATTGATGCTAATGTAGAAAGGGCACCAAACTTGAGGCTTGAGTGGCCTAGCAGGCAAGTAAGCTACTAAACCCCCCGTAGTTACTCGATAGCATGCATGGGAGTGGGTTGTCGCTGGGATAACACACTCTAATATTTGATTGATGTGGGCATGATGTTGGCATCCATCATGCATGAGGACGGCATAAAATAAGGCTAAGAGGCGAAGCCTCAAGATGTAAACTTCATGGAAAATGAGATGAATCTAATGTGTCTCCGAGCTGACTGTAAATCAGCGTTGGTATTGTGCCTTAGGTTTCCAGGCATTAAAGCTGCGAAACATGTGTGTGTACATAGTGTTAGATTCTCACCATGCTAAAAGGTGGTTGCTTGGTGAGACTCGGGACTCTACGCCTCTATGTGAGCTCTTGTAAGAGCGATGCTCGAGACTTTGTTGTTTGCGGGTAATGGATTGGTGCTCGAAATCACCCTAAAACTAGTGGGTTGATTTGTCATCAGCATCGGATTACTCTCTTGAAGAATTTAGGAATGTCATGAGTGATCCTACGAGATCGAGCTAAGAAAGGCTTTCATACGTGAGACGAAAGAGCTGTTGTAGGTAGTCCACAAAAAAAATGAATATACAAAAAGCTGAACTCAACTATAAGTAGTTTGGGTATCGCATGATCGTGTTGCTTCAACTAAGACCCGTGCGATTCGTGACAAGCAGCAAGTTATGTGAATTTCAAGTTTGTGGACTTCTTGTTTTTCCATCTCCTCATGTAGCTTTTTGTTTTTTTTTGGTTTCCCAAAGCTAAAACCAAAGAATGGCACGCAATCATACAAAGGTCAAAATAAAGTAAAATAATATCAGAAAGAAGCAGAGAGCTGGTTGGTGCTGGGTTAAGTGTGTGTGACTGTGTATTATGTCCATCATTACTTGTTCCCCCCATGACATGCAAATTTTACTGGCTTGGCATGCCTCTCCCAAACCAAAAAGCTTTCAAAAAACCTTTTTTTTATTTCCTGCCTGAACTAGCCTGGCCCCTGGGGCTAGAGGGTGCCTTTGCTTGCTTCTCTAACAAGTCCATTGATTTTTATTCCTACGAATTTCCTGTAACTCCCGCTGACTTTTTTGTTTTTTAACTTTTACCCAAAAAAGTTTCAGTTCCCCAAAAAGAGGTAAAATGAAAATTCTCTGAGATCAGCATCTGAGCCAAAATTCTAAGAGGGAGGTGTAGAGTAGATAGTGCAGCAGTCTCACCTTGATTAGAGGAGAAGGGGTCGGAATTGAATAGATAGGATTTTTCAGAAATCTGGACGGTTCAAAGTGAACTTTGACTGAAGAAGTTGAAGTTGTGGTGAAAATACAATTGGCAACTTACCAGTCCGTCGATTTGATGATATTTGACTCTTTCTTGCTTATTTAAGTTCTCATTTCCCAAATTTTTCTGTTCTATATCGTATTAAATTCTTCCACGTGTCACAAAGCACCAGCTGAAATAGATACTTAATGAAATGCATTAGGAAAACGTCCTTTTACAAATATTATGATTACGCGGTAGTATCGCCGCCCCACATGCCGGAACATCCTTCCTTAACTTTCTGCGAAATCAAGCTTGTAAATTCCGGCCTGCTTCAGTGTCAACGCCTGCTCTATAATTTTATAAATACTCTATCGATGTTGGCATGAACATTGCTCCATTCACCATTCATTTGACAACTTTTGCAGCTTAATTTTGTTTGACGTCCAAAAACCATGGAAGCGACTTCTTTTCTTTGTAATAATCCTTTAGCTTCAGCTCTTCCACCAGGTCCGTTCTCTGGCGATTTGATATGCCGAAAAAAGGGTTTCGGAGGTGCAAAAACACTGAATATCAAAATATTGGCGTCGAAGAGAGACGCTTATAGTCACGGCTTCGATGGCAAACTTGTTGATGAGAGCATGGTTGTGTTACGAATGCGAATTCAGGAGATGACACAGTTGGAGAAGAGTTACGAGACACCCCAGCATTGGATGGAGTGGGAGAAGCAATACAAGAAAGCAAATTATGACCTTGATGTTTGTGAAGCAGTAGGATACTTGCAATCCATACTAATGGAAACAAGGCCTGGCGTGGCTCTTGGAATGGGAGCTCTTCTTCTGTTTACCGTACCAACTTCAATGGCTGTGCTTTTGTTTCAGGTCATGGCTATGATCATAAAAGGGTTACAATTAGAATTCACTTTTGTTCCTTAATTTGATACCAAAGGTTAGGACTTTCTTTATGGTACTATATCCATTCATATTGATTTTTTTTTCCTATGTAACCAATTACTTTTGGTTAAGGAATACAGCTTGCCTGCTTAAGCATATTTGGTTGAAATCTCTCGTTTTCAAAGCAAAAATATATATATATATATATTTTATAAAAAAATTTAAGATTTAACTTAATTAATTTATATAGTTATTTTTAATATATAATATTCAATAGCTATAAAATTCAAATCTAGAAATGCTAAATTATGTATTAATGTTGTATAAAATATTAATAATTTACATATTTACATTAAATTTTATTTAAAATTTACGTATTATAATTCGTTTCAATTTGAAAATATCAAATATATTTTTTATGATTTTGTTAAAATCACATTGGTTTTTGCTCAAATTTTAGATTGCATCATCTTTGTGTTTTTTTTTTTTTTATCATTTTCGTGTAATTTACAAATTTATTTAAATCTTAATATCTATTTTCTTTTTTTTTTTTGTACATTTGACAGGGGACTGAGATGAAGATGACAGAATTCAAAGTCTCTCTTATAAGTCTTCCTAAATTTTCTTAACCATTAAGTTAAAAAGCTGAAAATATTATTATTATTTTTCAATTATATCTATACTTATTATTAAATCGAAATTATATCTATACTTATTATTAAACCAAATGCTTAAGTGTCATATTGTTACAATAAATTGTCCTTGATATTTTCCTTAATCTCTTTCTCTCATATCTATCTTTTAGGAATTTATTGTTATGCTATTGGTATGTGTGTATTATATTTTACTTCTTTATCTCAATTTCATTATCCCTATTAATATATATATATATATATATATATATTGGATAAGTTATCCCTGTTAATATTTGACTTTTGCTGGATTTAAGGAAAATTTTTATGTTAATGTATTTTATATTAAAATTAAAAAAAATTTATAAAATGGATGCTTCATAACTTTTAATGTAAAAAACAATAAAAATGATAAATAAATTTAAAATATAGAAAAAGAAGAATATTTAAAGAAAGGGAAAACGAAATTTAATTTGAAACATCTTATAAAGGAAAAATGAACAAACTAAATAGGAGGGAGAAGGGAATATATATGGCTCTTTGGGAGAAACCATTTTATGTATAGACTCTTTTAATTTTTTATATTAATTAATAAGACATGAAAATTTTGAAATCAAAATGAAAAATGTTATGGCATTTTCTTTTTCTATCATTCTAGTTGAATTTAGTAGTTAGTAGAATATAAGAAAATTTTAAATGAAGTTTATTTATTTTTTATTTCAAAATTTTATTTTTGAATAATTAATTAATGTAGTATAAAAAAAATAAAATAAATATGATAAAATTTTATGATTTTTGCTCCCTCTACTATTTAAGAAGCAATAAAATTTAATTTTATTTCAAAATTCACTATCAAAATACCAAAAATATAACATCTCGTTATTTTATTTATAATTTTTTTATATTTGTGATTGTCGTTTCGATTATTAAAATTAAAAATCTAACAATTTAATAACAAATCATGTGATTATTAACATGTAATTTATAATTTTATTCTTTACATATATTTTTCCTCTTTACTTTTCACATGTTTTTTTTTTTTTTGTGGCCAATTTATTTCTCATATGCTTTGTAGCCAAATGTAAAGAAAGAACTACACAAATGCCTTCACCTCAACCGCACCAAAAATAATTAATAAAATATTTTTATCGCATACGACTTTTCGTCGGTCAATAATAATAATGAGTTATAGCCATGGCCGGTGGTGCTGTTGTTGCTCCTTAAAATTAATCTCATCAATTAATTATGGACGGCCTTTCTATATGCATTTACACTCCAATAATTCATTTTAAGTCAAATAATATTTTATACCTTTAGAATCCAATTTCAAATGCTTTTTAATTAGTAAAGGGACTTATTACATTTTTTTTTTTTTGGTTGTTGTATGGTGCTCTCATGTGTAATTTGTTGGAAACAAATTTTAATTAATAATTAATAATTTATCATTTCTTTATTTTTTAAAAAAATTTCAATTTTATAATAGCATTAAATTCATATAAAATATTTTCTTATTATATGTCATATTGAAGGAAAGATTTTCTTAAAGTGCATATTCAAATAAATTTATGATCATTGATTTTTTTAAAAGAAGAGAGTTCAATTTACGTAGTGTAAATTTTTTTTAGTTTTATATTTTTAAAATTTTTTATTTTAATATATTTAAACAAATGGATTAAATTATTTTTTATTTTTATTTCTCCTTTTCATTTTTTTGATCTATTAAAATTAAATATTAAAAAAAATTTACATTATGTAAGTTGATTACTCCTTTTTTTTAATTATTTTTAATTAATTTTTTTGTAAAAATTAAACTATTAAATTTTAATAAACATTCTAAATCTTAAGATGAAACTTGGCAACAAAAAAAAAAACCTTAAAAATGAAAAACTGTAGATCTTGAATAGGATCATTACCTTATCGTTCCTATGCGCTATGAAATTCTCATACGTCTCTCCATTTTTCTTTCTTTGTGATTAAATGAAGATAAAGCAAAAGTGATGATTGAATAATATTTTCCTAAAAAGTACACGTGCCGCCGTCCCCATTAAATCCCTTTTTTTTATTTTATTTTTTAAAATTTTTATGAAAACCAAATAGTATTTTATATGTATATAAAAAAGCATGAGAAATTTTCAAATATTAGTGGAGTGTTCGTAGGTAGAATTAGTAAGGTGATATATTTTTCTTAGGATATATTAAAAAAATAAATAAATTTAAGGATTAATTTTATGAATAATTTTAAAATTATAGTAAAATATTTAATTAATATTTAAATTTAAATTTTTTTAATATGTTATTTAAATTATGAATCTATTAATTAAAATTATATTTATCTTTAATATGATTAATTTCAAATGATGATATATTGAAGATAAATAACACTCAAATATTAAATTAATTAATATATTCATAGATTCGAGTATTATATTAAAAATTTTATTATAATTTATGAATCATTTATAATATTAATCTTAAATTAAATGAAATAGATTGTATGTAAGCTGTATAAAATTATTTTGTGGATTTAAAAATTTTCAATTTTCTATCAAATAAATTTTTAAAAAAAATCACTTACATCCCTCCTGAACTTAATTAAAATTAATAATTGATGAGTTTAACATCAATTAATCCATAATTTATAACTTAATTGAAATCAATAATGATGAGTTTAGCATCAATTAGTTCATGATTTAGAAGTATAAATTAATAAGCATGATTAAAGATATAAAACGATGGTTTAGCCCAATCATGCATTCATAAATTAATTTTATAAAATTATTATTCATTCAAATCACCAATTAATGCCACATGTAGCTATCAAAACGTGACAGCTGTTTCATCTGGGGATCCGCTCTGAAAAAACGCGCTACAAAGCTGTAGTTGGGCTATTAAAAAAACACGGTTGCTGCGTAAAATTTTTCTAAATCACATGGCCCACCCACCATGTAAATATTTCATTAAGCAATCAAACTATAAATATAATGCCACTAGCTACCACATTTTCGTATTACAGTCAAACATTTATCCTTTCTAAATTTCTTCACATCGAAGATTAAACAATGGAATCAACATCTCTTTCCTTTAACCCTTCTCTTTGCTCAAGAACATGCTTTCAAAATCATCATCGGAATAAGGCGATCTCGAGGAAGATTTTGGCCATGAGAAGATCGGAGGCACATGACCAAAATTGTAGCCGACGACTTGTGGATGAAAACATGATTGTTCTCCGGAAAAGAATACATGAGCTGAAGATGATCCAGCGCAACTATGAACCGCCGGCGGATTGGATGGAATGGGAGAAACGTTATTATACGAGTTACGATTCGATTATATGTGATGTTTTGGGTGTTTTGCAATCCCAGTTGATGAATACCAGGCCAAGCTTGGCTTTGGGGATGCTGGCTTTGATAATGTTAAGTGTGCCTACGGCTGCTGCCCTGACGTTTTTCCATTTGATGGAAATAACTAAGGGGGTTGTTGCTGCGATTCATTTGATTTAGTCAAAGTGGTGATCTATCTTTTGTAGATCGATAGCAATTTGATCAGGAAGAATGAAATGTTCTTTTTTTTTTGTCGTTTTGACTTTTAAAGTATGCTATTAATTTAGAATTTTTTATATATGTTGGTGCCGAGCTATTACTTTAGAGATAAAACTCTGAAAAAAAAAAATCATTAAAGACAAAGATTGAAAGTATTTTTAAAGTTTGTATTTCAACATTTAAATCAGAAATTGATCAAAGAAAAAAAAATAAGAAATGGGATTTTGGACAATTTAAGTTGTTTGAGGTCAGCTGCTAACCTGAGTTGGACATTAATCATCTAATTAGAGAATGACAAATTAACATTTTAGGGAATCTAGTGACTAAGTTGATGATGTAGGCAAAGTGACGTTGTTTCGTGAATTTAAATCAGTTTGACATATTAATTCGATTTAAAAATAAAAAATATTCTTAATTGTCTGTAACGAGAGAAAATGATTATTTTATTTTTTGAATAAAAAAACCTCCTAACAGTAAGAGTCTTAATTTAAAGATAAAGAATTATAAATATTAAAAATTTAAATTTATTAAACATTATTATTTAAAGATGAATTAATTAAATTAAATTATAAATTTATTAATAAAGAATTATGAATTTTAAATTTATTAAATGTTATTATTTGGAAATGAATTAATTGAATTAAATTATAAATTTATTAATTCAAAAAGTTTAAGTTAATATAATTTAAATTAAATTCAATGGACAGCGTTATAAAATTTTGTTCAAAAATTGTGTTTTTGCTTTTGGCAGTTTGAACATGTTGGAGTTAAATGTTCGTGGGAATGGTTGAATATGATGATAGTCTTTTAGTAAATTCGGAAGATAAAAGGAATTAAGTGTGCATAGTGATCTCCACGACCGTACATACGTTAAGATAAAATTTTCTTATGGTGGTACTTTCTCTTATCCCATTTGTGTTAGGATTGGTTATGTAAGTCCGAAGCGGAAGCCACTACCGCCCACAGGTGTATCCGTAAGTCCGATTAAGCTTGCTTGACATCTCAAACACTTGTAGATAGATGTCCGGGTCTAAGCCTAATTTGTCACGTAATATCCTTCGAGGCTTGAGCAGTAAAATTTTAAATTTATAAAATTAATATATAAAAATAAGTCTTTAAAATTATTTGAAAAAAAATAAATCTAAACAAAAATTTAAAAAGAGGATTTGTCTGATACTTTTATTGATGTCCAATCCTTTTAAACTAAATTTTTAATTTTTAATTTATCTAAAATCATTAAAAATATAATTTATTTTTATTTAAAAATTATTAAATATAACTTATAATCACTCGTATAGACTCTCGTCAATTAATAATCACTCATATAAACGCTAAAAGTTTTACATAAATTTATTATTAATTATAAATTATTTTAATTAAATTATTTTTTTTCATATATAAGATAAATAAGAAATCTAGGTTCCTAAAATTTAAACATTTTCTTTTTATTATAGTTTCTAACATACATTTTACCTTATTTTTTGTAAAATCTTAAATATTTTATTGACTTAAGTATCAAATGTGTTTAAAAACAATCAATTTCGACATCTTTTAATCGTATTTTTTAATTACAAATCCAAATTATCTCACATTTAACTTTTCACTAATTTTCCTCCAACTAAGATATCCAAAACTACCATCATCTAAAAACTTACAACGTTTATTCATCATTCGTGCCTGTAAATTGTCGTAATCAACTTGCTTAGAAGAATTTTCTGGCTTGTGGTTAAAAACACTGGAACTATGATCAATTCGTTAACAAATAAATTAACAAAAAAAAAAAAACAGTACTCCATGTTACTGTGCAGATGAAGTGAAATGACTAGACATGGGTACGTACCATGTGATTACAGGTGAGATTCCCTGATCTATTAATTTTGTCGTATATAGTGCTAGAGATTGTAAGCTGTAACTGTGAGTGAGAGATTACAAGTCTTGTTTGAAATCAATGGCCCCATAGAATAAACAACAACCGTACACATGAGTAGTCTGCCAAATTAAGGTACCTCCTTATGCAGAACACGTGCCTCGCAATGGCTTCGCACTAGCCAACGAGATTGCTACCAAGAGACTGGCTTGGTTGGGCAAAATTCAAGTGTAGAAACTACTTTTGGTACGGTGTGCCAATCATAGTTGGAAGCGAACAAGCTTGGTTCTATTATGATCCTACTCCTCTTGAGCAATATTCTTTTGCAGTCGTTCACTAATGCTTTGAACAATTACATACATACACATATATATATATATATGTATATGTATAAACTGTAGTTGTCATTAGAGCATACAGATACAGCTGTATGATAATATATTTGGCAGAGTACGATTTTTTTTTTTTGGTTTGTCTGCTTCAAATGTAATAGCTTAAAAAGAGGCTAATATTCAGACCACATATGAATATGCTTGACCTGTCGTGAATCTTCCTCTCAGCCTGCCCTTAGATTTCGATGTCGAGCCACCCCATCCATTCATTTTCATTTAAATCTGCCACATTTCCCAATCCTCGTACCTACCATCTATTGTAAATCTATCTTAATTTCTCTGATTTAGCGAAGTCACATGAGATTCAGTAGGAGGCTTTTTATTTTATTTATAAAAAAGTTATAATTTGGACATAAAAAATTTACGAGTAGACCAAATTTATATTTTAAATTAATTAAATAATACATTTTGAAAATAATTACATTAATTAACTAAATTAACTTAGGTTAAAAAATTTGGAAATAGTACAGCAGGCCTTTTGTTACTCGTTTTTTTTTTCTCCTATAAAAGAGTTGCTTGAGGCCCCCCCTTTTGCATCAAAGAAGAAACTGTGGAGAGTGTTCCTTTCAATTCGCTTGTCTTCGCATATGGCGGTGGTAGCACAATTGAAGCCCTAGCTAGGCAGTCCTTTGCCTCTCCTATAAAGCTTTCGATGGAACCCTATGAGCTCGCTTTTGCACCAATGAATTGAGCTTTTCTTTTTGTTCTAACATAGTATTAGCATAGGGTGTTAATTTGTGGTGTTCAATTACGAAGGTTCATCTACGAAGGAGCTCTCTTCAGTCCAGTCCAAGGCAGCGGAGGGCTGACACTCGGCTGCTGACTCGTTGGTTCAAAAGCTCATCGATCAACGAATGCACAGGAAAAACATATTACGATGCGTTTCTGATCCAACGATGCAGGAGCTGCGTTCAGTTCTAGCTGTCACGCCTTGGACTGAAGGGAGCTCCCTCTTGTCGATTCCACATAATTATTTAAAATAAGCTCTATAATTAACCCTACTATTCTTGCATTTTTGCTGCAGCCGGTTCTTGCAGCCAGAAGGCTTTGTTCAAAAATGGAGCTTGCTTTACTGAGTCAGAGTGGGATATGTATGAAGCATCCACAGGAGAGAGATCATAAACTGATAGCACTTTCATCCAGCTGGACAGGCAGCTTAATTTTCAGGGTGTGATCATCAGTTCCATTTTGCTGTATTATTAAGGTTCTTTTTCAAGCTTTTTTATTGCCACTAATAATAATTGGTGATTATAAAATATGAATGTTTTATACTTCATTTGGACAGAGGGTGTGAGTAATGTCCATCTTACCTTGTCGTTCTGTCACCAGACCTCTTTCTCATCGTGTATTTAAAAGAAGCACTAGTTTTAAATTTTAAGTAAAGCTATTTATCAATATTTAATAATTAAAGTGATCATTAATTCTATATATTAACTTTAAAATTAATATATTAAATTATCTTCTGTTAAAATAAATTATTGTAATTACCATATTTAAAAAATTGATTGAGTGATAAAAACTTGATTCTAATAAGAAGAAGGAAAAAATTGGAGAAAATAGGGAAAAAATTAAAAGAAGGGTATTTTTAGTATTTAAAGTAAATTTTTAAACAAATATTAATTTGACTAGTGGAATCCTAGCCAGGATAAATTATTCTTGTTTTGGAGTGACAATGAGTATTATTTTCAAATTAATAGAGACAAATATATTTTTGAAAAAAAAAATGCCATGGGAGACAATTATTTTCCCTAATTGAATTAAATATATTTAATATATAATTTAATTAATTTAATTTACCGAATTTAATATATATTTTTTTAATTTGGAGGAGGAAGGACTCAAATGCAATTTTTGAAGAAAAAAAATACAGGCTCTTGTCATTAAACTGGTACTCTGATGCCAAAGCAAAGAAAAAAAAAATACTGCTATTAACATATACACACAAAACATGATACAATAACGATTTACAAGGGGGAATTACAAAATGAGGCAATGAACTAAAACCATTCGATGTTTAAGACCATGCTAAGATGAAAAAAAAATTATTAAGAAGAAAATAAAAAATACTAACCTGCCCTTAGCTTTTGAATTGCTTCAAGATAACCCAAAAAAAAAAAAAAGACTTAAGGTAAGGGAGGAAAAATATGGTCGACCTGACATGTAAATTTTAGTATAATAAATAAACAAATAAATATCTTCATAATTAAAATTTAATTAAAATAAATAATTATATAAATAATAAATAATAAAGTAAGTAAACATTATTAATTTTAAATTTAATATGAGTAAATAACTTTTAATCTAAATTATTATATTCAAACTTTAAATAAGTTTATTACATTTAAATTTTAATTTAATATCTTTAATTGTTTTTTTATTACATTTCACTATGCCACTATTGTTATTTTTACATCCAAATATGTATATTATCATTAATTTTAATCTTATCATTATAATAACCAATTTATTATTACAATAATTAATTTTACTTTCATAATTATTTTTAATCTTATCAAAATCAATTTTACTCTCAATCCATATGGATCCTTAACAATTATGGAAACTTTTATTACCTTTTCTAATGGTCGTGTAAATACTTTTACTCCATTGTCGCGTATTGTAATTTACTATTTTTTTATTTGTTTGAAAAATGGGTTAATATGTAAAATATCCTTATATTATTATTTTTTATTATTTTAATATTTTAACTTTCATTACCTTTAACACTTTAATACTTTATGCTATTATTGTCGACTAAGTGGTTGATAAAATATGAATATCCAATTAAATCTTGCTCAAACAAGCCTCGTCGACATCGATCGGTCAAGTCCTGGATGGACCGATCCTGATCCAATCTTGGGTCTGTCGACTACGTAGCCCATGCCTTCTCCTTCGCTCTCTCTCTTTCCTTTCTCTTTTTCCTTCCCTCGTTTTCTTTCTTCCCATTTTTGCCCTTTCTCTTTTCCTTTCTCCTTTTTTATTTTTTATTTTTAAATTAAAAATATTTTAAAATTTTTAAAATTTTATTTAAATGTTAACATAAAAAATAAATAATTTGATGGTACCTAAACTTTTTTAAATCACGTCATAATTTTATTAAAAATTAATATCACATAAGAATTGACAATATTAATCTGAAATATTAAAAGGTTTAATGAAACGAAAGTTTATATATCAAAGTGAAAATTTTTTTTAAAGTATGAAAATATATATAATATCAGACATTTTTATATTTAACACTCCGAAAATTTATTATAAAAATGTAAGTAAAGAGAGAAAAAAAATTAATACAATAATTGATTTTACGGTAACAAATGATTTATCGGGCTTTTTAGAAGATATCTGAATCGCGTTTCTACGTCTCCAGACCTAAAGCTTTCCCGTGAATCTTTGATCATCTCTTGTATTCTCTTCCATTCAACTCCGTACTTTTTCTTTGGCCAAAAAAAAAGCTCAATACTTTCCGATCTGTAAGTTTTCTCTATAACCCTTTTCTTGGGGGAAATTTTTTTCAGTTAAGAGTCTATATTACATTGAAAGCTTTGTTTTTCTTACCCTTTTATGCGTTCTCATAGATTTAGCTGGAGCAGGAATTTTTGTTTAACCATTTTCAGGTTTTTATATATTGGGTGTTTCCTTTCGCTGTGGTTATTGATAGTTTTGTGTGATTTAGTGGTACTATAATGAACCCATGTTATAGGGTTTACAACTTTCCGAATTGGGTTTTAGAGATTGTGTTGAATTTCACTATTTTGATTGTGTGATTCCCGTTCTGTTCTTATATTGCAGGAGGAAATTGAAATTTTGTTATTTGATATTCAAGAAATTGGAAAGGAAGATGATTCGTTATTTGGCTGAAATTTATAAAAATGATATGAAGTCTAGTGGTGAAGATTTGTTAAGTGCTATAGTGCCTTTGATGAAACTTCTGTCTCTTACAGTTATAGGATTGGTTCTTGCACATCCCAAAACGCAAATCATTCCAAAAGCTACATTTAAGCTCCTAAGCAAGCTTGTTTTTGCACTGTTCTTGCCCTGCCTGATTTTAACCGAACTGGGTGAAAGTATTACGTTTGATAGCATTGGTCAGTGGTGGTTCATTCCAGTTAATGTGTTAGTCAGTACTTTAGTTGGTTGCTTGCTTGGGTTTTTGGTGGTTATTATATGTCACCCGCCACCTGAGTATAAGAGATTTACCATCATTATGACTGCCTTTGGCAATACGGGTAACCTCTGTCTTGCGATTGTTGGATCTGTATGTCACACTTCCAATTCCCCTTTTGGACCCCATTGCCACTCTAGAGGTGTGGCCTATGTCTCTTTTGCACAGTGGGTTGCTGTGATTCTTGTCTATACCTTGGTTTATCACATGATGGAGCCGCCGATGGAGTTCTATGAAGTTTGTGAAGAAGGGACTGAAATTGAGGAACAGAGACCAACCAATGATATCAGCAGGCCTCTTCTTGTAGAAGCTGAATGGCCTGGTATGGAAGAAAAAGAGACTGAACATTCTAAGACACCATTCATTGCCAGGACTTTTAACAGCATCTCAATTTGTTCAGCAACAACTTTTCCTGACCTTGATATCGATGGAGAGACTGGTGAGAGCAGTCACAAATCCATTCGGTGCTTAGCTGAACCAAGAGTAGTCAGGAAGATCAGAATCGTTGCTGAACAAACTCCAATACAGCACATACTTCAGCCCCCTACAATTGCATCTCTATTAGCTATTATTATTGGTATGGTGCCTCAATTAAAATCCTTTGTCTTTGGATATGATGCTCCCCTATCTTTCATCACAGACAGCTTGGAGATTTTAGCTGGTGCAATGGTGCCTTCTGTGATGCTCATTCTTGGCGGTATGCTAGCTGAGGGTCCAAATGATTCTAAGCTTGGACTCAGAACCACAATTGGCGTAATAGTGGCAAGACTCTTGGTGCTTCCATTGCTCGGAATAGGGATTGTGACACTTGCCAGCAAATTGAATTTTCTTGTCCCTGGTGATGCAATGTACAGATTTGTGCTCTTGTTGCAATATACTACACCAAGTGCCATTTTGTTGGGAGCTATTGCAAGCTTGAGGAATTATGCAGTTAGTGAGGCTTCAGCACTTCTCTTCTGGCAGCATGTATTTGCTCTATTTTCTTTGTCTCTGTATATTGTTATTTACTCTAAATTGCTGCCACATATGTAGATTGATAGATTTGCCTAATGTCTTGGCGCATGAAAATCTTGTTGGCTAATTGGTTAATGCACAAGTGCTTCCAGAATGCTGCTGTCGCCATCCGATTAAATAAGATGTAATCCTCTGTTCTATGTGCTGTATCGGATACCGGGGATGCAGTGAATGCAGTTGATTTTGTAGCACCATTAATGCAGTTGTTCTATGTGCTTTGTTTGTTCTTTGTAGCACTTTTTTCTTTATATTCTTTGTGAAAGCCACAGCAATCTGATGTTTCCTCTCGATTAAAATCCATAATCCCAACCAAAAATCAACTCAACCCGTTTGTTGTCGTCTATGTGCATAGCCACGGAACAAGAGGAAACCGATAAAAACATTCTATGGAATTCAAAACTAAATAAGGATTAGATTTACAGATTGACACCAGACAACAGCTTCGGCCTCTGATCAAGATTCGTGATGGTCTCTGAAATGAAAATGAACTAATATTCATAAAACTTGTGCTCAGAAACTGGACATGGCTCTCAGTCTTAAATTCAAAGTTGGTTTCATTTGGTCTTTGAAACACACGAGTAAACCATTAACAAGTCGAGGGTGGCTAAGATAAGGAAAATTGTAACTATTACGAAGGGAGGCAAGAATACAAAAGTTGGATGAAACAAATAACCGAGTTAATAAATTGCCTTCTATCACACGTTAAACAAGAGACAATAAGCAACAAACACATGTTAAACCAGAGCTCCTATTTGCTCGTGATAATGGCGTGTTTTGCTGATAAAATGTAAAAAACTTTTAATTTCAATAATTATGTAATATGTTGGTAAAATAGTGAACTCGATTTCGGTAATTAAAGATTGAATCCTGACAGTCTCGCATAAAAAGAAAATCACCACATCTGCCCTGAATTCATGAAACCAATACAAAACATTGCATGTCATTTGCAATTTGCAAGTTGGCCAATACTCCATACGTTATGAGGCAAAAAGCAACAACCATGCAGGTTTTAAACAACATTAGAAACCTATTAAAGAACATAAAACACCCCTTGTTTCAAATATCAATCTGATTCTGTCAAAATTTTCAAATATATTGCAACTGGTCTCACAATCCTAACATTCCTAGGCTTTACTTCCCTCAAAATTGCCTCCGTAGAAATAGCAAAACTTGAGAAGACAACTCTCCTCATCAAGCAATTGATATGCCAAAAAATAATCCAAAAATCCATCCCCAGTTACAATAGTAATCCCCTAAATATTAAAAGGTGTTAGAATGATTTTCTCAGTTTCTACTTATTCTTGATGGTGATTCCAAGCTCACCCGCTATAATAACAGTAGTAGCCATATCAAGAAACATGCCATGTTCAACAACACCAGCAATCCTCGAAATAGCATCACTTGCAACCTGCAAATCCTCCATATCTTTCTTCAAGTACAAATCGACAATGTAATTCCCATTGTCCGTTACAAAAGGCTCCCCTTTACAATCATTCCTCAGGTTGGCGACGCAACCCGAATGTTGAAACAAGTTTTGGAGTTTGTTAGCAGTGAATTTCCAACAAAAGGGAACAACTTCAACAGGCATAGCCAATCCACTACCTCCCAAATACTTGACCAACTTTGATTCATCAACAATGCAAACAAATTTCTTACAAGCTCCTTCCACCATTTTCTCTCTTAAAAGGGACCCACCTCTGCCTTTGACGAGATTAAGATGTGGGTCCACTTCATCAGCACCATCGATTGCTATATCAATGGTGGGATGGCTGTCGAGATCTGAAAGTGGGATACCTAAAGAAAGTGCTTGTTCTTGTGTTTTCTTTGAGGTAGGGATTCCTATGATGTTTTTCAGTTTGCCTTGAAGAAGCAACTCGCCGATTCGATCTACGGCGTGTTTGGCTGTCGAGCCTGTGCCTAAACCCAAAACCATGCCTGATTCAACGAACTCAACCGCTTTAAAAGCGGCAATTTTTTTCAATTCGTCTTGGGTTAGGATGACGGATGGTGACACAGGAGGAGACAAGGACAAAGACTCCATAGAAGAAGCTTTTTCAGACCAAGCAATTGCCATTACTTGGGAGGGAGGGGGATTAAGGGGTAATAAAGAATAAAGAAGAATAGGTTAATATTAAAAGAAAAATGGTGAGGATAAAATAAATAAACGGAAATCAAAGGATTAGTATTGTAAGAGAAATGGGAAAAGAATAGAAAATGTGGGATTTTTTTCTTTCTCCTTTTGTTTTTCCTTTAGTAATCCAAATATTGGAATGAAGGATAACAAAAAGGGCAAGAAGAAACCAAAAGGAAAGAGACAAGGGAATCGTTTCTGTGGTGAAGCGAAGAGAAAGAGATAGATGAATGGAAAGAAGATAGAGAAGGAGGCGGGATAAGGGATTGTTTGGTTCCATCAAAAGCCAGCGGGTTTTTGTTTGTCAGTCCAACGTTTGTTTCTTTTCAGACTGGTCTTTTTGGACGGGACCCATATAAAAACGAAATCAAATTTCAAAGATCAACGAACACGGAGCCGTGTCTTTTTTTTTTTTTCTTGAAAAATAAATCAACGGTGCTCTTTATTCTTTAACACTATATAACACTAAAGTTTGCATTAAATTTTTTTTTATTTTGGAATTTTAATATTACATTAACGTTAAAATAAATAAAATTTATATTAATTAATATGGTATATTTTGCACATCAAATAAAGATTATATGTTAATATAAATTTCTAATAACATATACTTTATTAATTTTAATTATTTATAAAATATATGTCCATCAAATATATTTAAAATAAGTAATCATATATGTGGCGGGTGATAACAAATACCAATTCTTTCAAAATGTTGGAAGGTGGATTTTTTTTTTTTTTTTTTTTTATCATTTAAGAGGAGTAAAACCCTATATTAAGAGAAACAAATTAAAATTTGAACCTCAATTTTGATATTTTTTTAAAATTATTTTAATCATTAAATTGAATAGTTGAAGATAATTTTATTTTTATTTTTTACGATTTTGTCTCTGAAATGAAAACCTTGTTTTCATAATAAAGTTTAATGGATTTTATTGTTAAAGGCTGCGCCTTTGTCTCCCTTTTATTTTAGCGAAAAAGAATCTGTGGTGATATTTTATTTGAGAAATACATACAACCGTGGATGGTCAACCGACGAAGATGGATATTTCACTGATCTAGGGAAAGTCAATCGTCCGGCGAAACGCAGCTTCGTTAATTAATGTTTCGTAGAATCATGGCCACTGATTTCATTTCCCATGATTCTGCCGCGTTAAATATGTATTTAAGAAATGAGAAATACTCATTTTCCAAAAAAAAAAAAAAAGCACACTATCTTGAAAGGTGTTATGCCAAACGCTCCAAGAGTTGATAAAATGCATTAATTTCATATAAAATAAAATAAAAAGATTATTGGATATATAAATATTACCATTACATATTTTATAAATTTATTTTATGAAAAGAAGTGATATTAAAATTAACTCTTAACTCAACAAATTTTATATTAAATATTTTAATTTGAAGATAAATAAAATGAATTAATCTTATCATTTAATAAAATGTTAAAATACGATAATTGACCATTTAACAAGGTGTTAAAGTATGGCATAATAACACAAAATTTAATCATACCAAGCACTTAAAAAAAAAGTAGATAAGATGATAACCCCATGCCAAGCATTTCAAAAAAGAGCAGACAAAGTGACAGTTGTGATGAGAATCATAAGATTAGATAGGAAGAATGTCATATCAAACTCTTAAGAGAGTAAGTAAGATGCATTAATTTCACATTGAATAAAAAAAAAGAACGCATTACATATATGAATGTTGATGCTGTATATTTCAATAAATTAAATTTACGAAAAAAAATAATGATAACGTGATAAATGATATCAAAATTAACCATTAACTCATTTAACTCACACTCCAACTTGTAGGTAAGTATAATAAATCAATAAAATTATTTAACAAGATATCAAGATAAAAAATAATAATTGATCATATAATAAAATATCGAAATATGAGACGGTGGTTAAAGTTATCACGCCAAGTCCTCTAAAAGAGCAAACAAACGAGAGCCTTAACTAGGACGTTATTAGATTGAGTGCGGAAAATTTTCTTGCCAAACGCTTAAACAAGTAAACAGAACGCATTAATTTCACATTAGATAAAAAAATCACTGAATATATAAGCATTACGCTACACACCCTAAGGAAAAGTGATCAGGGAAATTGACACAAAAACTTAGAAATTGAGAGACCCATACAGGAGGAAAGTAATGACTGATTATTATTCTTCGACCCACCCTAAAGAAATCTAATCCAAAGCTTCAAAACTAAACTTTATTAGAAAATTAAAAAAAATTCAGTATGCTATTCTACTTTATCAGAAAGTTAAAATATTCAGTATATTATTCTATACATTTTACGATTTTATGCTTCGAGGAAAGCAATCTCGAAAGGGGAAAAGTGATATTTATTTATAAAATCAGAGTTAATCTTTAGTTATTAAACGTGAGATAATTTTTTTAAAACATTAATCCTAATTAAAGATATAAACTGTGAGTTTGTTGAAAGATTATACAGTTTTTTCACAGACGACATCATTGTTTATGCAGCAAATCTGACATTATTGATGTAAAAATTAATGAATTGCTCTGCTGTAAGGTATTGTCTGCTCTAAAAGTTTGAATGTCTGAAGTCTGAATTCATTTGAAAAAAAACGGTTCAAATTGAAAATGACAGGCCTTATTTATACAGTCACGATCCAATCCTTATCTATTAGATATGAAATCATTTTCCCTAGAGGCTAGCCCTAATCAAGATATGGATTACGTGTTCCAAGATGTAGAATATTTTTTCAATATTAGCCACCTTCAAGAGGTAAAAAGCGATGCTCTTGACGGTAAGATTGTTAAATTTCCGCATGCATCCCTGATATAAATAATTGTTAAGTGATTTTGTGGAAATAGGATAAATTGTAAAAGTGATGCACAAGTGAACAATCAGATATGCAAAGTGCATTGGGTTTTATGTATGTGATGGCGCAACCTGTTACCATAGGAACAATGAATGCCATAAGCTTTCAACAGCAACCTAAAATTGTCCCAAGCAAAACCACTTTGGTGATTCAGCCTTTCCTTTTCTCCCATTGAGGGAGACCAACAAAACCTTTCATAATAGAGGTAGCTAATGACATAAAAATCATATTTGATGGATACGATAATGAATAAAATAAAATAATAATTATTTTATATTATATTTAATTCGTATATAAAAAAAATAAAATTATAAGATTAATCATCTTTTTAATATAAAATAATTTAATTTTTTTAAAGTAAAGAAGATTATTTTTAATTAATATAATTGAACTTATATATTTTATTATATCCTTAAAGATTATTTCAATAATTTAAATTATATAAACTTTTACGAAGAATAATTTTAATCAATCTTTGTACATATTAAACATAAGAGAAGATATTATTTAATCTAATTCTATTCGTAATATTATTTAATTTTATTCTATCACAATCTTATGTAACAAACACATCCAAAGGAGATAATATTGTCAATGCAATAATGAAAGTGTCTTCTGAAATAACCTTAAAAGAAGTTTATACAATATTCCCATATTCAAGTTAGTAAAGTTCTACAATGTTTAGTATTTACCAAAAACAAAAAGATAATTCTTCGGTCTTTACTGTTTTATCATATGAAGAACAAAATCAGGTGGAGAGAAGGAATTGGACCACACTTTTATCAGACAATTCATAAAACTCATTCTAAGTAGTCATGCAGCGTGCCTAATGTGAATGGAAGTTTAGAAAACAGACGTAGGACATTCCTTTCTCAAAATTAAGATTATGTTAAATCTGGAGAACCCAAAATTAAATTTCATGATAGAAAACTGGTAAAGAATAGGACCTCAAGTGCGAGAGTTGGTATAAGGCTGTAATCTGAATTTCTACTTGGAGCTTGAGTTCATCCAACTGGCCATCTTAAAGATTGTGTGTGATTTTTTGTTGTTTTAGTAATCTTAACTCCAGCTTCTCCTTGGCCTGAAAAGTGGTGGAAGGAAATCAGATAAGAAAGTTACATCCTACTTATCAAAAATTCTCTCTACACCTCTCCCCCACCCTTTTGCCCCGTTTCTCTATACACTCTAATGCTTTTAATCCTATTTGAAACAACTTGTATCATCATAATTATCATATTTTCTTTAAAGAGTATAGTTGGTAGTAATACTTCCGATTCTTCTGCTGCGAACGCCAGTAGCAAGCAAGCGCTCCAAAGCACAGCTAGGAAGAGCAATAGCCAATGCAGCCCCCACAGGCACCACAACTGCGTCTGTTGAGGCCACCAAATCATCCATGGTAGCATTGGTCCCATCATCAGCAAGTAGACCCTTTTCTTTGTACAAAGATACAAGCATATTTCCATAATAACTAACTAAAAACTTGAACACTTCAGCCTGATCCCAATCAATCTGACTGCTTCCTTTATCTTTGGGGCCTCAGGAGCGATAAACATAATGAACAAAGCTATTTTGGAGGCGAAATAATCTTTGGGAACTTGAGATCTCCAGTTTCTAGAGATGCTTCTTCCTTCATTATGTGCACTCCACAACCAAAGGGCAACATCACGGGCTTTTTTGAAAGGATTAGTAACACTGCAAATTGAATATTTGCAGTTAGATGAAATAAAAGCTTATATATTTAAGAAAATAACTTGTCTTGGAATCAAATTTACCTTGAACACATCTCCCGAAAGCGCTGACGGCACTCCTCACAAATAAAGAAGTTGTGAACAAAATCACATACAGATGTAAATGCAAACTGGCTCTATCCATCCTCAATCCTCACAGAGAGTGAATGCATTAAAACCCATAAGCAACAACTGCAAACAAACATGAATAATTATTGACACCTTATAAAATCAATTACAACTAAAGGAAGTTCTCTATTATAATTCTTATAATTGTTAAAAAATAAATGTTCTTAGTAATTGAATTATAGGAACAAATAACTATGGAGGACAACTAGTTTAATAGAATAAAACAATGACGACAAAGCTATCATTTTTTAACATCATATATTGCAAAATAGCCTAATTTGTTGTTCTATGGCTAAAATATCAAAATAGCTTAACATAAGCTAACTTCAACCAAGCTTGTTTACAAACTGTTCAACAAATGTATTGGTTCACTCGTACCTTACTCTATGCTCTCTTTCCTCCCTTTCTTTCTCTCAATGGTACCATAAATCCTCCTCTCTCTAGACTAGATCTTTGTTGGAAAACAATTTTCCTTATTTAATGCAATGTGTTTTATATATAGGAGAAACAAGAAAAGTGTCATTAATCAATAAAGAATTTTCAAAAATTTGTTTGATCATTCACTGATTCTTAATTTTAAGAACTTTGTCAAGACCCAAGTTTTTAACTTTAAATTTTCCTTTAATTGAGGACTAAAGGGTGAATTTTTTATGTCCCCTTGGTCAAAGACTTCAGAATTAAAACTTTTTGAATGCAAAGATATGGAGGTTACACAACTGATGATCCAAATGTACTTGAATTTTCATTCACAAGTTGTGAAATTTACCTTTCTTCAGTATCTGTTTCATTTATGAGGAAGATGTCGATACTCTTTGGTATCTTAGATTGGCAATTGAGTTGGTGCAAGTCTAGATAGGGAAACCTTAGCAGTGAGTACAGAGAGAGAAGGAAAAAGAAGAGAAAAATAAAAGGTTAAAATACTAAATGAACCCTTGTACTTTTATTTTTTTTTAGATAAGATCCTATGTTTTTATTGTATCTAATTGAACCGTTCAGGTACCATTTTTCCTTTTTTTTTTTTCTAATTGAGCCCTTCATTTGGAAGGAAACCCTTAAAATCTATTAGCTTTGCCATATCAGTGTTTACATGGTTCTTATCTCTGCCAGGCTGCCACGTTAGCACTTAGCATCTACATGGCACAAAAATGACAAAAATAAAGGCTTTGTAGATGATGATGTGGCATGCCATGAAAGACCAGATCAACTTGAATTTTCATATTTTGCCACATGGACACTAATACATCAAAGAAAACGGTCATGTAGATGTTAGCATGGTAAAGATAATAGATTTTAACTGTTTCCATTTAAAGTAAGGACTTGATGAAACAAAAATAGTGATTACAATAATAGAATAAGGGTTTATCTAAGAAATTTGAAAAAGTACCAAGGGCTTTTTTAACATTTTAGCCAAAAAAATGAAAGGAGAGGAAAATCATGTAATAATCCCCTGCATGGGAGAGAACGCAATATAGAGAGAGGGTGAAGAAGTTTCTAGAGAAACAAGAAAAAAAAAAGAAAGAAGGAAAAATGGAAGTGAAGAGAAGAACTTCTGCTCCACACAGTTGACATGTATCTTGAACTAATTTGCTAAAACCACATCACTATCCCCAACTAAAATTATTATTTAAAAGGCACATTAGGGAGAAATTGGTGATTGAAGGAGCAAACCAAACAAAATTTCAATTTAGGTACCAAATTAAACATAGAGATATACTTGAGGTACCATTTTTGCAATTAACCCTCTTTTTAATATGTCAACATGTCATGTTCACCATGGTATGTTACAATGTAAACATGAATGAAAGTACATATGCAGTAATAATTGCACTCAAATCTATAAAAGCCTACTCTGCCACCCCAACTATCTCCTAGGCACAGACTCTATGGAAAGAATGCTACTACTTTCTGGGTTCATAGATAAGTAAAATATTTTGATACCAAAAGCAATGCCTAGAGAGAGTGAAAGGAAAGTCAATTGAAAAAGCTGAAAATTTTCTTTCAAAATGCATAAGTTAAAACTTAAGGGGTTTTAAGTCAATACCTAAAGCCCCTGGTATCGTTCTTGCTGCCACGACAAAACATCTGCAAAAAAGAACATCCAAATGGCATAAAACAACCATTAAAAACAGAAACTCAATCAAATATTTTCAAAAGAATATATTTTGTCTTGGACAAAAACACAAAGGAATAAACATTTATAGAGCTTAATCAATTTGACAATCTCACAGCTGAAAAATATCAGTTACAATTTGCGTTTTATTAGTAGATAAATAGAGTCAATGGATCACATAGGTGTTGCAACTAGATATTGGTAATTAGCACTCTAATATTAAAGCATTCTGGTTCACGCAAGCTACTGAATAGTTCCCATGTCAGCCGTCAAAAATTGCATGTAAAACAAATGAGAAGCATTTAACCCTGCCTAGATGCTGTTACTTAATATCAATATCTTCAAATATATGTGCAAGGAAAGAAAATAACAAACCAAATTTGCCGTTTAGTACCTACCCAGTATCCACATGGAACTTCCTTTCCACAAATATGGAAATTGTGTAGCACCCCTTTCATGTCATTGGTGGCAACATCATGCCTATCAGATGGCCAAATATCTAATGGGCACAAGTCATAGAAGTTCACAAGTACTTCTGCACTTCCCTTTCGATACCTAATAAAAACATTCTAGTAACACAATGAAGGAAACACCATATAAAGCCAAGCCAAGGTACATACTGAAAAGTACGATCTTTACCTCCTGGAAGGATGATGAACCAATAAAAGCTGAAGGAATTTTACGAGTGAAGCTCAAGTTTCTGATTTAATCATCTGCAAGATATCATCTTCAGCAACTTTAGAAGAAAAAAGAATTCCCAGCCCCATATACACATACACACATGAGAAAGAGAGGAAAATTTACACAAGATAGAGAAATTTCCACCTTGAGTGCTAAAATGATGTCAAAGGCAGTTGCAGTTGCCTCCTCCACATCATATACGGCTCGAGCAATCTTTCACAACACAAATAACTGAGAAGTTAAAATCCTAAGCAAATTGAAAAACCTCAAGCATGCATTATTCAAGAAGCAAATTGGAAATGCACAAAAAGACATGTCCAGGATCTGATACATTTGATGGAAGATGCTCGTTTTCGAATTTTTCATCATCCAAGCCATATGAACTAAAAAGGAGTATAAGCAGTAGAAATCAAATGAGAACCAGTGCTGATGGTCAAATTTTCATACATAGGAACAAATCTTTGGCATTAACTTAGAAGCAGAAGATCGATCAAGCACCCACTTTTTACAACTACATTGTGAGAACAGAAGCAGATTTCATTACACTCCAACACCTCCCCAGTACTGATAGTTGTCATACCATACCTTCAAAAGAAGGTCTAAATTTCCAATTCTGTTCCCAACTGCAGTTTTCTAGGACTAACATCATGATTGACACCATCATGTGTGACAAAGGAAAACTTCAACTATTATTTTGAGCCTTTTTCCATAAATTATAATTCTTAACTTTTCAGAAATCAGGTACAGACTAAAATCAGGGTATGTGCACAAAGCCATACACTATAGGAACTGAACTTGCTGCCCTTCCAACTCATACACACTTTGGCATACAATTAACATCTGGCAAGGCAATAACCTATTCAATCATAGACTGTCTCAAGGATTTTTAATAATATGCCGACATAGTTCTATATATATAAGCATAACCAGCAATTGAATCTGAAGAATACATAATCATCCTATATGTTATGTCAGTATGATGCATCCTACATGCAATCATGAAATTAAAATTAGTTTTATGTTATATTGACTGTCAGAATATCTTCCTGCATGTGATATCAACAAATATGATTATTATATAAATAACATGCTTTTATGAAACAGATTATTGAGCAATTCCCAAATGTATAAGCACACAGAGAACAATTTTTGGTAAAAAACTTAGCCTATCTCAGAAAAATGGATGGTAAAGCCCTCATAATTGCCTTTACAATTAATTTCATGAGAGTAGTTCTGACTATAAAGATGTTGTATATTAAATAAGTGATGAATGAAGATACATCATACCTGCTTATTTAATTATTGATCCAATTAAGTAAGCGTTCTGCTGTCCATGCATCATCAATTACATGTATTTTAGCTTTTGCTTGATTGGTTGTCCAGCCAGCAGAAAACTTTATAAGAGGACCCCAAAACAGCATAGGATAGTGACCCATAGAAAACATATCACAGATTTTAGTATTTTGATGTGCTGCCAAACAAGTCAAGAACCAAAGTAAAATTAACAAGCAACATTCTTCAACAACCAAAAACAAGAGTCAAAAAGAAGTGTGCCAAAAGGAATGCAGTATTTTATATAGCGTTAACAGGGCAAGGCTAAATAAGTAGTAAATCTAAATACATGGTCTAAAAAGAACAGCCACCTTACATGGCTGCACTCCAACTCCAGAAAACTCACAAAAATAATGATATTAATAGTGCTACTTTCATTTAAGTTTCATATTAACAACTTTGCTCCGCAACTGGAGAAGGCCCAAATGACAGAAAGCATTAAAAGTGCTAATATCTAAATGCTCTCTTTTTTATTGCCTCTGCCTCCATGATCCCATCGATGACATCATAAGGCAATTATTTTCTCAATGACATACATTTTAACTTCCATGATTTCTGATCAGGACAATATTAGTTTCACTTGCTCCAAATTTTTAATTCTACGCATTTCTTCTTAAAAAAAAAAAAAAAAAAAACCAGAAAATTATGTTTGCAATATATAAGATCTTCCTAACAAATAACAATCCAAAAATCATTTTAAAAGAAGTCTTGGTTTCTAATAATTCTAAGTTCTTGGAAATTTTCAGGAACATTCAACAAATCCACTCCATATCCAGAGAACCTCTAACTCACACCAATTTAAAACTTCTAGATACCTTGTGGACAATGTTAGTTATTAGTTATGTAATGGGAATAAATCAGGGACTCAATCTAATATAGCCTGACAAACACTTTGGAGTATGGAGATTATTGTGTTTTTCTTCTTCTTTTTTCCCCTTTACACCAGTCATCTATGAGGCCTTTTTATCAAATCAGGTATACTTAAGCTTTATTTCTAAGGAAGAAAATCAAAGATAGGTAAGGGCCCATTTAAACTGGTAAAGAAAACTTATGCCACTGAGAAGGGTGGGAAGGAGGTGGTAAAGATTTCAACATAGATATTGAGAGCTTACTAAGTTTGTTATCCAACAAATATGCTCAATCTACAAAAGAGAGGGAAAAAAAACACTGAATTGGTCTTTTAAGCTCACGCAAATGAATTTTAATATATATATATAAATATATACTCAAATAAGTAAAGAAGTATTAATAGATACCTCTTGATGTTTGGCTGTGTTAAGAAATGCTTGAATGGAGCAATAACTAAATACAACCACTTGTTCTATCAAATGTAACTGTCTATCTGTTCCATGACAGATGCTATTCAAAGTTCAAACTACTTGTTCTAGCTATTAAACGTAAGACATTAAAACTTTATTTTCAAAATTCTGGATGCACACAAACTTTTCAACTCCATCTTAAATTCCAGTATTATGCTAGTAAGGCAAAGACATGCTATTGAAGAAACAAGTATTTTTACAGCACTATTTCCTTGGGGCTGCACTTTGCAAGTATCCAGAAGAAAAAATAAATACCTTTGATGCACAGTCTACTCTAGTCATCAATATGATACCAGGATGCACAGCACCAGGTCCATTGAAAAGTCTTGCAACTTTTTCATAATGGGGCTGCAAAATTGTAGGTAAAGCAGCAAAAATCATAAGAATATGAAACACAAAAAATGCTAAGTGAAAAATATACCACACGATACCTTGTAATTTCTGAAAGGAGGGCACCTGAAAAGTAATAATCACACAGAAGAGACGAATGTCATATAACATCATAACAGGCATAAAGCATGGAACTCAACTACTAGCTATGTAACACTAACTTAATCAGCATGGTAGTATCATGGAAAAAGGCAAGCACACTGCATCGAAGCACACAGGCCCATGCATGGAAAGGTGTCTTTCTTATGGAAAAGGAAAATCTTTTGCAATTATAAACTAAATAAAATCAAGCAAACAAGCTAACTACTAGGAAAAAAAATTAAATAGATGGTACCTAAATCAATATGCTACATCAACCTGTCTGTGAAATGCGAACAACTGTGATTAAAAATTGGTTTGCTAACAAAGGGCTTTGACATAGCAACTCTGAAAAGTTAGACAGGGGGATGCACTATATTTTATATGTTCTTAACCATAGAATGTCAGAGATATTTTGATACTAGGTTATAGGATTCTGGTTGAGTTGTGCAATCTTTGAATTAAAAGGAACACCTATAATGGCATTCAAATGGGCTTCAGCCAGAAGTACATGCAGCTGAACATGTCAACTGTAACTGATGTACATGTTTCATAGACTGTCTATAGGAGGTACACAATGCGATTTGTTCCTCTAAAAATCAATTAGCCAATTGCAGTTGTGGTCAACTGTCCAAATGAAGACATCGTTGTATCTCCAGCTAGTAAGGCAAAGCCTAATATCATCGTATCCCCAGCTTGCAAGGAAAAGCACAAAATAAACTATACCATGAAAATGGTTGACAATATGCTACAGGCCATTTGGAAACAACAAAAATGTCACACTGCAAAAGAGCTAAGCAAGGAGAATTTGTCCATGGCTTCAAGGCCTAATTTTGGATCTATTTTGAATTCCATTCCATTAGGTACAGTTTCAGAAGGGAGTACATGTCAACAAGGTGGTGTTCACTTTTTCTCAAGTTTTGCCAAAATTTGGATGGCCATACGCTCATATCTATGCTCATCCAAAGTTGTCTAATTTCTAACAAACTTAGGTAGTTTAGTCGGGAAAAAATGATGCATTACATGTTATAATATCATGCAAGTTTGTTGTGCAAGTAAAAAAAGGAGCAATTTTGGACAGTGAATTAAAAAAGAAATTTAATTTCTAAAAATTTATTGCTTTAATTTTTAAATTCCAGCAACTATAATACTAAGGCATAAGAGACCAAAACTTCTTGAGGTAGACCATGAAAGACGTGGATGCAAGTACTAAGAAATAATACGAAGGTTAAGGAAGTAGATGAAAAGGTTGTTTTTGATAGAAATGAGTAGTCCAAGAAGATTCAAAACTACAACTTAACATTTTTTTTTTGTCTTTCATACAGCCGACTCCACAGTATGGGATATAAGTTTAGTTTGTTGTTGTTGTATACTACTAAGGCATCCAATTATATGCAAAGGATACTGATAAAGGTTTCAATATGTCCATCCTACACTTAAAGCTATATATCTTTGTTAATCAACTCAAATAGAAATTCCTATTATCATCACTATAATCGATTCAGATTAGAAATTAGACTAACTTCCAGCAGATTAAAGTTTTTATCAAGTAAGAAATCCACGTAATTAGAAAAAAAAAAAAAAACTTTTCTTCAACGGTCAACAGTGTTTAAAAACTATAAAACTTGAGCATATTTTTGTGCTCAAAGCTCAGAGTGGGGAAATCATAAAAAGAGTACTAACCAGTGAGCGAAGAATTCGACTATGGCGTAAGTAGCTGGAGCATCCTTGAGAACTCCATCGAAATTCGTGACATTCAACTCGACGGCGTAGTCTTTCGGGTCACTACCGGCACCGCAGCCGCCATTGTTATTCCCAATCTCTCGAAGTACAGTCCGCTATCCCGCTTTTAACGACGTCGCTTTCAAGATCCAAAGGTTCAAAATCAGAATCCAATATGCAAGATACATGGAATTGGAAGAGAGGAAAAAACTGATTGTTTAAATATTTATTTATTTTCGCACAGATTCGTCGGAATTCAAATTAGAGCTTTTCTTTCTTTCTTTTTATGACGTTTTGTGGAGGTCTCATTGGATATTAATTTTTTTTTCTTTTAAATGCAGAGAGATCTTGGTTAGGAGTTAGGAGAAGAAGATGGCGATGTTGGGTGAGTTTCGAGTTTAAGACTCTGCAAAACATTTTTTGAATTTTAATTATTTAATTATATTATATTATATCAAATTCAAAACAAGAAAATAATAATATCCAGCGTTGAAATTTGACCCTTAAATTAATTATTGGGTTAATATTATTTGAACCTTAGATTTAATGTCGTTTTTTAAAAATAACTTTATAAATTAAATTAATTAATTAAGATAAATTTTGAATTAAATTTAACAATTTATAAATTTATATCATATTTATTTTTATTAAATATAAAATTATTCTATTAAATTTATATAATATTTTGCAAATAAGATTTTTTAAAATTTTATAAATTTTATATTTTTTTAATATTTAAAATTATAAAATTTTAAATTTTAATTATTAAAATTAAAATTTTAATACTCTATCAATTTTTAATAACTCAGATAATTATTGACAACTTATGTATAATTTTTATTAATTAAATCATATCATTTTCATATTTGTTTATATTAATTTTATATAATATTATATTTAAAATTATCAGATGATTTCAATTTTTTTTGTAAACCATTCATACTAAACTCGAAATCACCTTAAATTCTTATTTGACTATTTCATATTTGCTCCGATTTACAAAGGTTTTTTTTGTTCCCAATAAATGTAATGCTTCCGATCTTCTGTCCCGGCCCAATAATTAATTTTAGTGGCATTGTAAGTTAGCCCAAACCCATTAATTCCAGCCGAGTTAGCCTGGGTAACTCATACATCGTCCGAAACTGAGCACCTGTAATTAAAAGAAAGCCCACGTAAGGTATGGCCAGGTGTAACACGATCAAACACAACTTCAGAGTAGTCGCCCGCTCTCTCAATTTGTAACGCAAAATCTTCGGTCCTACTAATCATTTCTTTTCCGAATTTTTCGTTTTGATTGAATCATTCATCTTGGCAATGTCTGTTCTCTTCAACTACTTAATTCTTTTTTTATTATTATTTTTTGTTTCTTGAAGAACTGAATCTCGGTTCCCTTCTTTGTCAGGTTCCACAGAACCAGGAAAGTTTAGTTCATTCCAGATCAGCAGTTTTCATTAAAGTAAAAATGTCCGGTGTATCTCTTGCTGTGGCTACTAGAAGTGAGCCTGATCACCCCATAGAAGCCGGGGAAAAACCTGAACACAAACTTCTTCGCCAGCAGCAGCAACAATCAGTGGTGGGCGGTGTGATGGGATCATTGCGTGTGATTGAACTCCAACTAATAGCTTTCATTATGGTTTTTTCAATTAGTGGCCTTGTCCCACTCCTTGATTTAGTCTTCCCAGCTTTTTCCTCCACTTATATTATTGCCCTTTCACGCTTTGCCTTCCCATCCCACGGTCGTGTATCCACCACCTCGCAAGAGATTTTCCAAGGCAGCAAACTCTTTAGGCTCTATGTGATTCTTGGAACTACCATAGGGCTTTTTTGGCCACTGGCGTATGTCTTGGGTGGCTTTGCTAGGGGTGATAACCATGCTGTTCGATTGGCTACACCTCACTTGTTCTTGCTTTCATTTCAAATACCAACAGAAAATGTGTTAAGTGGGCTGTCTTTATTTTCACCACCGGTAAGGGCACTTGTCCCATTACTATATACAGTCAGGAGGATCTTTGTTATCATGGACTGGATACATGATGTTTGGCTCAGCAAAACACTGCCTGCAAATGCACATTTGAAGGTGATTCTTAACCCAATATTTCTTGTTTCAGGTAATTGAAAATTGTCAATTTTTATGCAGCCTGCTTTAAAAAAGTCTAAAATATTCTAATATTGATTGTGCAGGACATAGCTTGGGATTGGTTTGGGAAGGGCCTGGCAGCTGCAAACGTACTGTACTTCTCAATCAATCTCTTATGCTTTTTGATTCCTCGATTCCTCCCTCGGGCATTAGGGAGGTATTTTAGGGAGAGGGATGAGGTTCATGGTAAGATGTCATAGGACAAGCTTTCTATAGCAGCAGACAAATCTCAAACAACAGATAAGAAAGTTGATTGACACTGCTCTCACGTGTTCTCTGCTGTCCACACCACTTAAAATGGTTGCAGTGTGTAAAACGGTTAGTATTAAAAAGCAATAGCATTTCTTTTTCTGATGCACCGAAACATTCGTCCTTTTTGTAGCCTTTTGACAATGACAATGTTCGATTAATTTCTAGCTTATTTGTTCATCTACCTGTGATTTTCAATGAATCATTCTTTTCACTTTGTATGGTACCAATAGTTATGACATAATGGGAGAAGTCTTAGATTTCATTGTTTGATGTTGTTGCCATAGGACAGGCATATTCTAGGTCTGATGGAAAAGCAAAAGACTTATATTTCGTAGCAAAGTTCTATTAATAGAAAACAGAAGTTGCAGCCTACGATAAACATAAGTACTGTATATGGAATAAGAGTCCATTGAAATATGAAACCTTCCAATTGAGCATAGAAGTTATTATCTGTTTCAGACCCCTTGACAGAGACATGTCCAAGTTACCATATTAGCTACTTGGTGTTAAAGCAGAGCAAAAAAACAAAAAAAGAACAGGAAAAACAAAGGGAACTGAGAGTACTAAAGCAGGTTATACAAAACAAGGAAATGGGAGCTTGTTGAAAGAGGAATTGCTTGCTTGTTGCTGTTGGTTTCTTATCCTTTGCTTTCACTGGCTTTGCTTCAAAATCCCAATTTTGTGTATGATATCCTTTTTCCTTTGGTTGGTGAGAATCTCATAAGCAAGCAAGAGGACATAATTGAAGGTTTAAAATATTTGTTTGTTTCAAGGTTTGAATAGAAGAAATTCATGTATTAATTAAGATTAAATTTGAATTTTAAACTTATTGAATATTAAATGATTATATAAATTAACTAAATTAAGTCTCAGTTCAATCTTGAAATTTTTCATGTTGTTAGTTCAATTAAAATTTCCTAGATAATATGATCT